>CM060446.1:14532464-14689964 GCA_030545235.1 Helianthus tuberosus | reverse complement strand
AAGCAACTGCAGATATATATATATATAAATATATATATATATATATTTTAAACCATTGAGATGTTATATTCATATAAAGGGTATTATGCTATAATTCATGTAGCTTAAAGTTTGACCTTTTTAGTCAATGCTTCCCTGAGCTCATGAAGACCTTCATCCGCACCATAACGACTAATTGAAGGCTCCCACACAAGTTCTTGCACCTTCTCTAAGGCTTCTTTAGGTGGTTGCCAGTACACAATACCCTGTGTTTTCGAGAAAACAGATTGCAAATGGTCGGATAAAGATTTTTACAAAAATATCAGTTGTGGAAACAACAATCCGCGCACGCAGAGTTCTAATTTGAACGAAATCAGCTTGAATTATAATACAAGTGTTTGAATTGTATGTTTTGCTTGAAAGAGTTAACTGTCATTTTCGTCCCTGTGGTTTGGTGGAGAATGCCACTTCGGTCCAAAAAAAAAAATTTGCGCCAGTTCCGTCCTCAACATTTTTGAAACGTGCGACTTCAGTCCAAAAAGATAACGCCTTGCGCCAATTCCGTCCTCAACGTTTTTAACGAGTGTTATCTTTTTGGACTGAAGTGGGACGTTTAAAAAATGTTGAGGACGAAACTGGCACAAATTCTTTTTTTGGACTAAAGTGGCATTCTCCACCAAACCATAGGGACGAAATTGGCAGTTAACTCTTCTTGAAAATTGACAGTAGACAACACACTGTATTTTCAAGAAAACTGATTGCAAAATTAAAAAAAAAAAAAAAAAACTTATCATTTTTATTTTACCTTTTTATGAATATTTCAACAAAGAAAACAAAAAATCCTGGCAAATGAGCTTCAATTTGAATTTAAGTTTTTGGATTTTAGGTTTTAAGACATTAATATTTTAAAACTTTTATTCAATTCTTCAAGAAACACAGTATATCCTTTATTAAAACCAAACACCAAACCCATTGTAAAATAGTCACATATATCCTTTATTTTTCTAAAATGTTCCACCTGTTGGAAACAACAATGCTGGCCACATAAGAGTTTTAATTTGAACCAAATAATCTTCAAACACTAACTTTGTTTGGATTTAAAAAGCGAGAAGCGCACAAAAACTATAAAGTTAAAGACCGAGGCACGAAGCCCCAAGCGCACTACTTTTCGTACCCGATACGCAAATAATTTAATACTTAAAAAATTAAGCAAAATCAAAAAAGGAAAAAACAAGAACCTGAGCTAGGGATATAGCACCCTTGACACCTCTAAGCAATTCTTGAATCTGCAAACACAATTATAAAAACACAAACTTTCACACATAAAACAAGAAACACAACAAACCCAGATCAAAACAGCCTTAAAAAGTTAAAACAAAACACTCAAATCACCAAAATAAAGAAAACCCAGTTGGGATCACAACCAAAATTAGTGCTACAAAACTAAAATAAACCTGAACCATGACTGGTGAGTCAGTATTCACAGCCCTCTTTGATAACATTCCATTAGAACCCATATTTTTTTTTTACTCAGAAACCCCCAATTTTCATCCGCTTAAATGATGATAAGTTAACTACTACTACAAGTTATTAAACGAAAAGGTGGATAGAGAATGCCAAAAAGATGAACAATTGTATGTATTTGAAGGAATTGACATAATGCAGAAGAATACAAAAGGGCTTTTGTTTTGTTTTTTTGTTTTTTTTTTTTTTTTTTCTCTTTTTTAAGAAAAGAAAAATGTGCAGAAAAGAAAAGGTTGAAGTGAATTAGATTGTGATTGCAGAACACAGTGTCACTGTGTCAGTGACGATGGAATCTCCCACAATTCCGGTTGATGATAGTCATTTTTTATTTTTTAAATTTGGATTTTTTTTTTATTTTGAACGGTATATGGTTAGGATGTTGTTAACCAAGTTAGTAGTTAGTATCACCAAGTTAATATTAAAATTTAATAACGAGTTAAATGTTATTTTAGTCCCTGTAGTTTGGGTCATTTTGCCAGTTTAGTCCAAAGGTTTCATTTTTCGTCTGTGAGTCCAAAAAGGTTTCACTGTTGCCATTTTAGTCCACTGGGTTAACTTCATCCATTTTTTCTGTTAACGAGAAGGGCAATTCGGTCATTTTATATGGCCGAATTGCCCTTCTAGTTAACAGAATTACATATAAAATGATCGAATTGCCCTTATCGTTAACAGAAAAAATGGATGAAGTTAACCCAGTGGACTAAAGGGGAAACAGTGAAACCTTTTTGGGCCTACAGACGAAAAATGAAACTTTTGGACTAAACTGGTAAAATGGTACAAACCACAGGGACTAAAATGGCATTTAACTCTTTAATAAATTTACATAGATATAATCTTTACTTAGACAGGGTGAGAATTATTAGAAAATTCATTTTTAACGAGAAAATTTAAAAGAAAAAAAAACTTCACTCAGAACATGTTGGTGATCGCAATGAAAAAGTGTTTGCACTTCGCAATAGGCATATGGAAAATTCATTGTTAATGAGAAAACTAAAAAGCTTCACACAAAACACGTTGTGAGTTGCAAGGAAAAAGTGTTTGCAATCCGCGATAGGCATGTGTAGTGTTGCATATATGCAATATAGAGTAAAATGTCAAAATCGTCCATGAGGTTCGGATATTTTTACTTGTTATATTCAAAATAAGAATTTTTTTTTGTTACTGGATCCTAACATTTCATTTTTGTTGTCGTTTCCATTCAAATTACTAACTCAATTAAAATGTATCGTTAAGGTCAGGGATGATTTTGACAATTCGTCGATAACAATGGAATCTCCCGCAATTCCGGTTGAATTTAATTTTCTTTGTCTACTAGCTAATGAGGTATTATTATTGTATTGATTATGATGTGGTGGATGATGAAATTTGAAGGAATTTAATCTGTATACAAGATTATCTTTAATAATTATCCCAAGTTATAAATGATTTGTGCCATGTGCACTTAAATAAATTTTTATAAATGCTTTTCAAAAGAGTCAGTTAATTGTATTTACCAGTGTAAACTTACGTATTTTCTTAAAGACTGATTGACAGGTACCTCTCGTAATAGGCTGGAGCTATTAGGTGTCATAAGAGGATCTTGCAAATCCATAGATACATGAAGTCTGTTATTTTGTTTCTTTGTAATTATTTATGATCCGCCTGTGGATCTTATTACATTCCAGTCTGTATATTCTTTCACTCAGACACTCAGACATTATGGTTTGTAATAGTTTATTCATCAAGCCTTCCGCTGTGCTATTATATTGTGTGTATTGACTATGATGATATCAACTACGTCACGATACTTCCCACCGGGCCCACCGGTAATATGTGGAAATATCGGGGTGTGACATGCTATCTATATAAGGACAAGTTTACATTAGTTGCTCCCACTTATCTTGAGGTAGGTACATAAATCCACTTAATTCTTGATGAAAAAAATGCATTAAGATTTCATCACATTTTGATGTTTGCGTTAAACCCATACATGGAATTAATTGACTTACAAAGTAAGTGTTCTTGACCTTCAGTTTAGAACTTTCAGGTTGTTTTATGAACATGTAAGTCTTTGTTTAAGGAAAGTTGTTTTAATGTTCATATAATGTAGCTCTAAATGATTATAAGCCACTAGAACAACAATGATCCTCAAAGAAACATTTTGTAAGAAAGGTAAGATGATTCTTTGATAAATAATTCTCTTCTAAGCATAACCTTTAACAATCAATCATACTTTTAGCGTCTTAACGTTTGCATTCAGATTTTGTTTAGTGATGAACACCCTTAGGAAATTCAACCAAATCCCAAACGTTAAAATCAAATTTGCTAATAACAATTATTATTCCATTTAGAAAATTGATTGATGCTAATGGCTTAATTAGAGGAAGTAGGACCAGTAAACTTTCCAATATCCATTTCAACTTAAGTCAAGGAGGATACATAATCATCAAAGTTAAACCTAGATGACCTCCTTAGTTGATTATTGGGTTGTAATATGAGTTTCAGTTTTATGGATTAACTCTTGATTAAGTTGCTATCACTTTCAAGATTCTAAGTGTGTAAGTGTTGGTGCAGTATGGTGTGCAAGAGGTGTAATCGGAGTAAAATTTAATAGGTCACTTCCCCCCGCCTCTTGCACTTCCGGCAAGTCCTGATAAGGACTTTTACTGCTCCCACTGACTTAGAAATCTTTAACAATTTAGCATGCTTATGGTCAACATTAAAAGACCAATGAATTCTAATAAAGAAACAAATTAATGAATTTACTTCTTGTAGTTTCTCTGTTTGAGGATTACAAGTTTGGCAAGAAATCTGAGTGTGCCCACGTCTAAGCAACAATGAAACTTTTGTTAAAGTAGCAGTATATTCTTAAAGAGAAAAGTTGTGAAGGAGCAGTGTCTTATACAGGAGGTACAAATTGAGGTAACAACAAGTTTTCACCCCTACCTCTTGCAACTCTTGCAAATTAAGATTAAGACATTTAATGCTCCCACTAACCTTTTAGATCTCTAGGAATGCTACAAGATAAGTTTCAATGATGTACGTGTTGTGGGAACATGTCATATATGTTAGACTTGATTTCCTTAATTTCCAAATGTTATAAAAATTTTGAGGGACATATTTAGAAGGAATCATAGTATATATGAATTAATTTCTTTAATAAATTGATCCATATGAGACATATTAGATACAATTAAATATTATTTGAAATGATAAATGACTTATGTCTGAACATTTCATTTTGGGATAAGTTCCAATGAAATATAATTTCTGATGGAACTTGATTTATTCCCTTAGCCATTTAATTATTATGTCTTTTAACACATGATCGTAAGTCACTAAAAATGAGATTTGATAATATTTCATCCTGAAGAAACACTAGATAAATGGTCGGAACCGAGATATCTAGGGGGTTTGAATCCGCATAAAAGGGTTAGCTCTCCCTTGATTGATTCAGTTGCAGCTGATCTTCTTCTCCGATGGTTCTGCAAAAAAGAACACCGTTAGCCTCGCCAAGGGGAGAAGAGGGTTCTCTCCTTGACCCGACTCCGGTGTGAGAATAAGTATCGGTAATGGAGAAGAGAATGTATTAGAGAAGTGTGTGTAATCTGAGTTCATACCTGAACAGTTCTCGTATTTATAACCGGGAGTTTGGGAGGGAAAACCTGTTATTGAAAAGATAACGGAAGATGCTAACGCCGTAGCGGTTACATTTTCTCCCGTTTAAGTTCTTTAACGTTAAGTTGTCTCGATCCGATGTGAATGCACACGGATCGTGGTTTGATCTATGGCTGGGGAATTGCCACGTGGAAAGTGATTAAGTGGAGATTACTCTCCAATTGCATGCCTTTGTTGTGATTTCTAGGGCGTTTGTGATGATGACACGTACCGTCTAGGTGGTGCACGATCATATTCTTTCTAGAAGATTACTGCTGTAATCTAGTGTGGCACCTTACTGTGTGGAGACCACTGAATAAATCCTAAGTCTAAATTATCCAGGTCTGGATATTTAGGCGGAAGTATTGATCCCAGGATTTTTATCCTTTGCTAATGGGAGAAGGCGCAAGGATTTATGTTTTCCTTTGGGCGCGCGACTATAGATAGCTGATTACTTTCTTCCTTTTGTAAGACCAATGCGCGGCCGCGCAAGGTTAAAAGGCTGAAAGGCCAGTTTGTGGTATGGTCTCAAATACTTATTATGAAGTTTTTGGGACCTTACCCCTTCAAGTCCCCCCAGTCTAGTGTTGTACTTATGCAAATAAGTGGAGCACTGGACTTATGAGAGGGAAATGCTTTTGGGAGCGAGAGATAAGGAAACTTCTCTTAGAAGTTTTAGAAGGAAAAATGTGACTTTGGTAATCATGCTCTAACGTGTGATGACGTCAGCTGGCAGTAAGAGTGGGTATTTTTCCTTTTCTCTTGGGATTCGTAGTGGCACTTTGTCAGGCCTTATTAATGGGGATATGACTCCTGCTCCTGTAGTGCCACTTGGATGTGATATTTTATGACAGTTTAATCATGGCGATTCAGTTTCCCTTTCTCCGAGGTGTTGTTCCCTTTATATACTTGTAGGATGTGTATTCTATCCTCTTATTTTAGAGATTATGGAGATAAAGGGTTTGTATCGTACCCGTCGGCTTCACGATATCTTGAGTTTTTACGATGCTGCCGAGAGCTTGTTGTTGCTTGCCAACTCTCCGTCATCGCCTCTTACCGGAACTAACAAGGTAACGTCTGCTGTTGGGCCTGTTGATGCCGATCTTCGTTTACCGGAGGCTGATAAAGAGACCGTTGTGCTGTCGGTCGAGGCTTTAATGGCTCGTTTCCCAACTCTCCGTCCGAGTAAGTGTGAGTTGGTGTATCATCGTCGTCGGAAGAAGAAAACTCCGGTGAACATGGATGCTGAAGATGAACTTGCCGTTGATTAGGTTGGATTTGGGATCTGTGTATTCCCCTTTCTTTGATGTTTATGTTAGTCTGTTAGCATAAACCTCTTTTTTGAAGATCACTGGTGTGATTATTGTAAATATTCTTAGTTTTTGGTACTAAAAATTTCCAAAGATCATTGTCATGATCTTTTTTAAGAAGTGTTTTATGTTACACTAGGTAATGTATATTTTGATGCACTGCCGTGCTTGTGATTTGCTGTTTAGATTACAATATGTTGCATGTTCTTAATTGCTTTTGGATAGGTAAGGCAAATGAGAGATGGTATTGTGCTCATGTGTGAACGTTTTGTCCAAAAGGCGTGACCGTTTGCCTGGTTTAGACCGTTCATGAGGTGTACAATGTTTGACCATATTGTTTTCGCGCGAACCAAAGAAATTATATGCAATTTGTAATAAACAGTGATATAAGTAAAAAATGATGTTTATATTGATAAGAGCGCAAGGCTTACAAGACATAATAAAGAAATACATTGCCTGTATGTACTTTCCGCTTTTGTAGACTTAGTTCATAAGTAACACCTGCGCAATTGTTGTGCGTTCCAGGTGCGGGGGACTGGGGTCCCATCGATCCTTTTTAGGGTATATGCCCCCTTGCCTAGGACTTCGTTGATGACATATGGTCCTTCCCATCTTGGCGCTAATTTGCCAGGTTTTTCGGTGTTTGAAGCGTCATTGTCGCGCAAGACAAAATCACCGGGGACAAAGGTGGACGCGCGCATTGTAATATTTTTCGAGTTTAGATTTGTACCTTGCTTCTGCTATAGCGGCGTTTTCGCGCCTTTCTTCTAGAAGGTCTAAATCCATCCTTCTTTCTTGTTCATTGTTCTGTTTTTTCCATAGCTATCATGCGCGGTGATGGTTGGCCGATCTCAGCTGGAATGACGGCCTCAGACCCATAGACTAGACTGAACGAAGTTTCGCCTGTGCTAGTCTTTGGCATTGTTCGATGAGCCCAGAGGATGATGGGGAGTTCGTCAACCCACCCTCTGCGTGCTGTTTCGAGTCGCGCTTTTATGCCGTCAACGATTTGTTTGTTTATGCTTTCTACCTGACCGTTCGCTTGAGGATGCGCGACGGAGGCAAAGTTGTGCTCGATCTTCATTTCTTTGAACCATTTTTGAAGGTCTTCCGCGGCGAAGTTTGTACCGTTGTCGGAAATAATGCGCAATGGTAATCCGAATCTGCAAATGATATGTTCCCATATAAATTTGCGGATTACCATTGCTGTTGTTGAGGCTAAAGCTTTAGCTTCCACCCATTTTGTGAAGTAATCGACCGCGACGATGATGAATTTTACTGCACCTGGCGCGTCAGGAAATGGACCGACAAGATCGATGCCCCACTGTTGGAACGGCCAGGCGGAAGTAACGGGAATTAGCGGATTTTTGGGTCGGAGTGTCTTTGGTGCGTGGCGTTGACATGCTGCGCATCTTTTTAACAAATCAACTGCGTCCATGTGCATCCCTGGCCAGTAGTATCCGGTGCTCATTATTTTTGCCACGACCATACGCCGCCCCGCGTGTATTCCGCATAAACCCTCGTGGATTTCTCTGACTAGGTATTGGGCGTCTGTTTTATCAACACAGCGTAGTAATGGGCCCATAAATGACTTTCGGTAAAGGATGCCATCCGCCATTTCATAATTTATCGCTTTGTGTTGTATTTTTCGAGCTTCTGCTTTTCCATCCGGAAGTTTTCCGTGTTGAAGGTATAAGATAATTGGAGACATCCAGGATGGATTTCCCATTTCTATGATGCTTACTTGCTTGAAATGAATAGAAGGATTGGATAGTACCTCTATGCGTACTTCCTTTGCTAAGTGCTTGAAGCTGGTAGCGGCTAATTTGCTTAGCGCATCTGCGTGCTTGTTCTCGCTTCTATTTATGTGGTTGACTTTGAATGTTTGGAATTGGCTGATTAGAACCCGCGCTTGTTCGAGGTATAATGCCATAGCTTCTTTTGCGTCATAGTTGCCATTAACTTGCTCGGCTACTAGTTTTGAATCGACGTTAGCTTCAAGATTTCTTGCTCCCTTTTTAGCGCTAAGCGAAGGCCAGCTAGAAACGCTTCATATTCTGCTTCGTTGTTAGTGCTTCGGAAATCTAGGCGTATGGCATATGTGAGTTCATGATTATCTGGGCTGATTAGTCGGAGACCTGCTCCTGCCCCATCGTCATTGGAAGCGCCATCTGTGTGTAAAGTCCAGACTCTATCGTCGAAAACGGGTATAGGGTTCTGGATTGCTTCGCACTCTTGAACTTTATCGATGGGGACTTCGGTAGCAAAATCTGCTAGGACTTGCCCCTTGATTGCTGGTCTTGGCCTATAGAAGATATTGTATCCTCCCAGCTCAATGGCCCATTTAGCCAATCTTCCCGCGACGTCGGGTTTGGATAAGATCTGACCCAAATGATAATTGGTGAGGACTGTGATGACGTGGCCCAAAAAATATCTGCGCAGTCGTCGTGATGCGTGTACTAGTGCAAGGACTAGTTTTTCTATCATTAAGTAACGAGTTTCCGGACCGGTGAGCATTTTGCTTATATAATAGATTGGAGTCTGAATGTTTTCGCGTTCTACCATCAGTACTGCCCCAACCGCTATTTCCGCAGCGGATAAATATAAAATTAGTGGTTCTTTTTCTTTTGGCGCGGTCAGCGTTAGTAGTTGGATTAAACATTCTTTCATTTGTTTGAACGCTGCTTCTGCTTCAGATGTTGCTGGTGACGGCATTAGCTGAATAGCCTGCACTTTTTCTGGATTTACTTTAAAGCCATCCCTTGTGACGATGAATCCCAAAAATTTTCCTTCTTCCATGCCGAAGGAGCATTTAGTTGGGTTGAGCTTTAAATTCACGCTGCGCAAAGAGTCGAATGTGCGCTGAATATTGTCGAGCATTGTGCCTTCCTCATGGCTCATGATGACGAGGTCATCCATGTATACTTCGACAGTTTTGCCAATATCTTCGTTGAAAATTGTGTCCATTAAGCGTTGATAAGTTGCGCCTGCGTTGCGCAGGCCGAACGGCATTTTGGTGTAACAGAAGATGCCTTTATCTGTGCGGAACGCCGTTTTGTCTTCGTCTTCTTCTTTCATCTGGACCTGATGATAACCCTTGTAACAGTCAAGAAAACATTTCCATCTGAATGATGCTAGAGAGTCGACTTTTTTGTCTATCTCTGGAAGCGAGTAGCAATCTTTTGGGCATGCTTTATTCAGGTCTTTGAAGTCGACGCACATTCTCCATCCGCCGCTATGTTTTTGCACCATTACTGGGTTGGCCACCCATGTATGGTATTTTACTTCGCGTAAGATTCCCGCATTCAGTAATTCTGCCACTTGCTCGTCCATGGATTTTGCTTTTTCTTCACTAAAACTGCGTCTCCCCTGAGCAACAGGTTCCGCGGATGGTTTGATGTTTAGACAATGTTGCGCGATGTCGCGTGGGACCCCAGTCATGTCTGCTGGGCACCAAGCAAATATATCTTTGTTGTTAGACAACAATTCTTTCAGTTGTATGCGTGTTGCTGGTGAAATGGCTTGTCCTAGCAGAATGGTCTGCTCTGGGTATTCGTTGTTCAGGACCCATTTCTCTGGCTCATTCTGTGCCGAAGGTTTGACTACCTTTGCTGGTGGCTCGTCGTCCACGTACATGACTTCTTTGCTTGAATATAAAATTGCAACCCCGGTTTCTGTTGGAAATCCACAAGCAGCATGTGGGATGGAAGTGATCATGCTGAATTCTCTTTGTGACCTTCTCCCAAGCAGGACATCATGACGTGATGTTGCTGGCATGACCATGAAATTGACTGTAACTGTTCGTGAATGTTCGCCATCTGACAAAGTCACCGGGAAAGCGACTTGTCCTAATGGGAATACAGCTTCATTACAGAATCCGGTGAGGGGAAAATCGACCGGTTCTAAACGTGCTTTATCATCTGGGTCGAGTTGTTTAAAACACTGCTCGTATATGATGTCCATCGAGCTTCCTGGATCTATGAACATATAATCTGTTCGGTAATGACCGAAAATACCAGTAATAATCACTGGTCGTTCTTCCTGAGGACCCCCAGGAACAACAGGAAACACAACTTACTGTTCTCTCCAGTGTTGGTCATAGTTTCGTTTATTTGGTCTTCGTGACGGACCTCCTTGAACCATATGTGTTTGTTTTTTATAACTGCTATATCTGGGTTGTGTTTTAATGGTATGACTGGATTGGATGTCCCCCCGACGTGGTGTTGGTGGATCCAATACTGTAGTGTTGATTTCTTCTCCAGATCTGACGTTTGGGAACTCAGATCTGGCAATTTGCATAACGATTGTGTTTAAAGCGACTTGGCATTTTTTAAACCAATGTTCTGGGGATTCTTCTATTCGTAAATTGTTTCTTACGTTTGGTCGAGGACCAGGTTGCCGGTGAGATGATGAATTTTCTGCCATATGTAAAACAGAAAATGGGACGAACTGAATCGAAACGAGATAAAAGCTAGAAAAACAGAGGAATCGGTGGGCGCCAATGAAGAAACACTAGATAAATGGTCGGAACCGAGATATCTAGGGGGTTTGAATCCGCATAAAAGGGTTAGCTCTCCCTCGATTGATTCAGTTGCAGCTGATCTTCTTCTCCGATGGTTCTGCAAAAAAGAACACCGTTAGCCTCGCCAAGGGGAGAAGAGGGTTCTCTCCTTGACCCGACTCCGGTGTGAGAATAAGTATCGGTAATGGAGAAGAGAATGTATTAGAGAAGTGTGTGTAATCTGAGTTCATACCTGAACAGTTCTCGTATTTATAACCGGGAGTTTGGGAGGGAAAACCTGTTATTGAAAAGATAACGGAAGATGCTAACGCCGTAGCGGTTACATTTTCTCCCGTTTAAGTTCTTTAACGTCAAGTTGTCTCGATCCGATGTGAATGCACACGGATCGTGGTTTGATCTATGGCTGGGGAATTGCCACGTGGAAAGTGATTAAGTGGAGATTACTCTCCAATTGCATGCCTTTGTTGTGATTTCTAGGGCGTTTGTGATGATGACACGTGTCCAGACGGTTATAACCGTCTAGGTGGTGCACGATCATATTCTTTCTAGAAGATTACTGCTGTAATCTAGTGTGGCACCTTACTGTGTGGAGACCACTGAATAAATCCTAAGTCTAAATTATCCAGGTCTGGATATTTAGGCGGAAGTATTGATCCCAGGATTTTTATCCTTTGCTAATGGGAGAAGGCGCAAGGATTTATGTTTTCCTTTGGGCGCCCTACTATAGATAGCTGATTACTTTCTTCCTTTTGTAAGACCAATGCACGGCCGCGCAAGGTTAAAAGGCTGAAAGGCCAGTTTGTGGTATGGTCTCAAATACTTATTATGAAGTTTTTGGGACCTTACCCCTTCACATCCTTCATTAACCTGGTCCAAATTTCGCATGCAATTTGGTCTTAATGGATGAAGTTTGTAGATCTCATTTTTCTTTTGTTAAATTTTCATTTTCATGATAACAAAAGGTTGTGAAAAAGTGTAGCATCATCTAGTTCTATTTTATAAGGTTTCTATCCAGATTGAAATGACAAATAATATGAGAGTTTAAGGTAAGAGTGACTTTGTTTTAGTCATGTAAACCTCACAACTGTCATAATGTAGCTTTTATATTGATACTAAATTCTTAAGAATCTACAGAATATATAAGGTATCATAAAGCCCAATTATAAAACAGTTTATTATGGTTCTTATAGTCTTAACATAAAATTTTGCCACTAATTCTCATATTAGTTATTTGTTGATTTCTGGTAATTAAACGTATAGAACTAGACTCAACCCGTCATGTGTTAATTGGAATATTATCATTAGCAGACTCAAATATCATAAATATCTAACTACTTATCTTAGCCAGCTGTCTCGTTGAATTATGGATAGTCCATGCTCATGCCTAGTTAATGGCAAAATTTTGAAGTGAGACTTTCCTTTGAAGAAACTTATAGCTTGAAGTAGTACTTGTACACTATCTTTGAATCTTAAAAGTATCCTCCTTTTAGGTTTAGTGGCGGTGAGATGAACAACATCTAATTTTCCAGTTTCATGCATTCATTTTCCTGTACATATGTTGCTAATCAACACACTCATTTTCCTTTGGTACTCTTGGGTGGTATAGTTGATTCTTAAGCAAACTTATGGTATTGGTGGAAAAGTTATATGTAATGCATCAGAAAATTGTACTGATTTCCATGTGTAAACCTTTAAGCAATGGTTCATGGTATTGTACATCATGATGTATTCACATATACCACTAACTTTATAGTAAGAAACTAGAGTAATGCATGCGTTTAAGGAGTTATTTTGATTCTTCCAAAGAAAACATATTAGTCTTGGGAAATTTAGAATCTGGAATAGCTCCCATGATGGCAATAATGAAATGAGTTCTTGATTATCATAAGAGATATAATGGTTGACTTATCCCACTAGTCATGCTCTAGTTTTCTTCTGTAATACTTTTATCAGAAAAGAGCAGTAAGATTATCATATCTTAAGAAATAATCAACAATCCAACAAGAGCAAATTTTGTAGAAACTCTTTAGTAAGCAAAACATTTTAGGCTTTGAAATTAGAGTGGATAAAATAGATGAGATACAAACTTAAGAAGAAACTTGGAGTGATTTACATTATGGGGTAGTTAAGTAAGGCATTCACAAATTATTATATTGAAGATATAGTCTACTATAACACCAAAATAACAGACTAATTTAAGGTTCTACCTGAATTTTGGCTTCGCTTTGACTTTGACCAAAATTCAGACATTATGAACGTACATAAATAACAAATTGTCTTGATGTTCTAAATAAATTTGGCTTCGCTTTGACCAAAATTTATGCATTATGAACATACATAATAGACTGACTTATTGTTCTACATGAACTTTGGCTTCGCTTTGGCTTTGACCAAATTTCATGTATTATGAACATAAATAAATAAAAACAACTTAATGTTCTGCCTGAATTTTGGCTTCGCTTTGGCTTTGACCAAAATTCACGCATTATGAACGATATAAAATAATAAACCTCGGCTTAATGTTCTACCTAAATTTTGGTTTCGCTTTGGCTTTGACCAAAATCCAGCATTATGAACGATATAAATAATAGACCGTCTTTAGTATTCTACATGAACTCTGGCTTCGCTTTGACCAAAATTCACATATTATGAACACACATAAATATAGACTGTCTCAATGTTTTACATGAACTCTAGCTTCGCTTTGGCTTTGACCAAAATTCATGTATCATGATTAACATACATACACAATAAGGTAAAACACATAAATATAACATAACACCTTTGGGCCAGAAATGAAATATTTATGTAAATTAGGCTAATAATTTATTATGTGTGTCATTAAACAATTAGTTGTTGGGTTCATTATCCAACAATACACATAATAACATAAAATGATATAAATTAAAGTTGGGCCATTCGCAAGTTATGGTCATACGAAACCAAATAAAATTAGTCTTCCAAAAGTTAACATAAGGCATGCGAATTCGTATAAACGTTACGCGAAAAATTATGCAGAAATAATTTATAAAAAATATCACATGCGAAAGCTTAATATATAATTTATGTGGATCATACGAAAACATCAATTAATTAATTTCATAAATTAAATGAGCCATGTGAAATTGGAGATAGGGTTCACACCAACAAAAATATACAATTTAGTTTTGATAGCCATCGACATAAGGCAAGGCACTAAATTTTAAATATAATGACTGATCAATTAACCGCATATAAAACACATCATAGCAATCTAAACCCATCAATTAAGGTTCAACACACATAGTTCATATATATACGGGTATAAAAGAATCATAGGTGACATGATTTAATTACCAATTATATTTTAGTATATGCGATTCAAAACTAAATTTTATGAGTATTTAATTCATGTGCAAAATTCTTTTCCAGTAACATAATTCTTGAATATATAATTAATTAATTCATGAGGTGTAATTCAAATTAAATGAAACATTCTAGCATTACACCTCCTAAAATTTAATTAATTTGAGAAGTCCGATTGTTTCCGAAAAAAGGAAACGGTTCATCGACTTGAATAAATCAATATTAATAATTCAAAACTCCAATTCCATAATATTGATTGATATGTTTTGCAGCTAACGTAAAACGCAAACAAAAAATCAATATAACGAAAACAAGACAATAGATCAATTAACATGATCAGATTGATATAATCAACACTGCTCTGATACCACATGTTGATTATATCTTTAAACATGGGTTAAAAACATAGAACCCTAATCATGTTTATTCAAGCCTTACATAATTATGAACATGAAATTATAGGCACTTACTTGTGGGAATGATTATCTTCGCAGACGATGATGAAGCCATGATTTCCGTTATGATGCCTTAGTCTTGATGGGATGATGAGAGAAAGTGTAGTTCTGGTGTTCTCAAAAGAGTTCTTTGTATAACTATTTATAAACCATGACTACTATCACTAGTGATCTATAATTATGATCATAAATCATGGTGGGTTATAAACTCTTGGTATTCTCTCTATTAAAGGCATCTAAAGGGAAATCGTAAAGTCCTTTTAACTTATAACAATTACTTCCATCAACTAAATGCTAGGAACTTGTAATTGTGTCATATTGGCAACGTTACTCAAATGATCCGTTAGGCCACATGAACGGGTTATTTCTAACATTCTCCCACTTGGCCGAGTGATCATTTGTGATAAGCATAAGTAAGTTTGGCCAAGTTATAACATTAATTAATGTTTCAAATTGAAACTGCAACAGAAAAATACAGTCATTGAGTTATTTTCAACTCAAGACCCCCATTAATCATGTTACAACCCCAAATAAAACATACGTAAATTTAAGCCAAAATGACTGAGGTAAGCCCTTTGAAATTAATTTGTATAATTCTTGTCTATACGTCATTAGGTGCACATACGTATTTATAGACAAACAAATTGTATAATTGAGGAAAAAATAACTAATCATTCATATGTATGATATGCTATTATGTAAGGCCTTCAGTAAAACCCGTCTTTATTATGAGCTCTTAAAAAGACTTTGGGTGTAGACCTTAGTTATCGGATCCGCAAGCATATCATGAATGTAAATGTATTCGATACAAATAATTAGTTTCCTCTTCTTGTTCATAAACGAACAATAATTTTGTATCGAAGTTTAATGCAGCACCTCTCGAACTGTTACTGTTCGAGGAAATAAGGTAGCTGACTTTTCACAGTAAGTCTTCAATATAGTATTTATATGGAGTTAATAAGTTTATGAGTCTACTGATAAAATTTCAACAACATTTAGTGATAATTGCATTGTTAATTAACAACATATTATGTCATTGTAATTTAGGTTATTGTTAACAGTCTCATATGACTCCTCCATGAGATAAATTTCTCTGTAAACATAAGGATTACCCCAAATTGACTTTTAGGTTCTTTTGAATTTTACAAAATCAAGGTAAGAATAATCAACCTCTTCTTTATAGTATTTCTCGTTTCTTAAAGATATCGTAAGATGCTTCACAATAATCTAGAGTGGTGTGAGCAATATCTAAACGAGTATAGACTTGAACCTTCGTAAGGCTTCTAATTAACCAAGCATACGGAAGTAATATCATTTATCATTTTATCTTCTAAAGGAGAGCTATATTGTTTGTTACACATGTAAGAGTACACTTTAGAGTAAAGCTTATGGGACGAAACTAATGTCCTGTTGAGTCTTTCTCGGTATATTCTGATATCTCTCGCGTAAGTGATATCTCCGAGATTCATTATATCAAAATATGTGTGAGAAATTATTTGACTTGTGTAACATATACTTATCCAAAAAGTGTTATGTAACACCACGTAAAAACGTGTCCAATTATGTAAAGACACGTGTCCTAAACTCTAAACATGTGAAAGATTGAGTTTGAAGGACTAAAGTTGTCGAACAGTGAAACTATGTGTCCGCAGGGACTAAAAGTGCCAACATGCCAAACTTGTGCCTCTGAATGACCATACGTGATGAATATATTCTTAAGCGAGTGATTGATTGGACATAAGGAGCCGTTTGTGAAAATAATCGGAAGATTATTAAACTACAAGGGTTAAACGTGTCAACATGTTAATTCTGACCTCCGAGTGACCTTTTAATGAACCCGAGGCTTTGAAATATTCAAATATACTCTCAAGAATAAGTGATATAAATTTCACGTGGTTTCGAGATCGTTAAGCATGTTTTCAAGACTTTGGGTGAAAAGTGTCAACTTGACGAAACTTGCATTTATAGTGATATTTAACGAAACCGAGCCTAACGAAGTTTGATTATACATCCTTGAGCCTTACCAAACTAACTACAAGGGCCTTACATGTCAACAATGAGGTTAAATGAGTTTTTAAACGACCAGGGACTAAAGCTGCCAAGTTGTAAAGTGTTTAACCTGAAAATCAGGTCTACGCGGGCCGCGTAAGATCCTTCTTGATCTTACGCGGGCTGCCTAAAAGTGCCCAGCGCAGAAAATGAAGAACAGGTGCAGGTTTCAGCTGTTTAACCGCCTTAACTTCAATTGTATCGATTCTATGGACTGTATGTCGGTCATGATAAACCACTAGGACACCTGGGGTGATCCTAGGGCCTCCCTTAACAGTTGCAAATGATCTAGGAGCTTGGAAATTTGTATATAAGGGACACTAGTTCATGTTGCTTATACTCATATTTGCAACAAACTTTCAAATAACCCATCTCTGGAGTAAGCAAGCACTAGGAGAAGAATTACAAGTGTAGAAAAGATAGCAAGGACCATTAGTAAGAGTCTTATTACCTACTTAGTCGTTTTAATTAGCTTAATTACCGAAAAGTCAAACTTGTCGTAATTTAGATTTGACTTTCGTTTTAATCTCAAATGGTCCAACCACTGACCAAAACGAAAGTGGTTATGGAACCATATTAGGGTAGGTGATTAACCCTTAAAAGGGCACATCCAAATTATTTCGTTTGACTAGTTAATTGTCGGGTGAAACTAGTTTGACAAAAAGTCAAACTGGACAGAATGTTTAAAAATAATTTAAATTAATAAAACAGAGGTTCTAAATTATATTTTAACATTCTAATGACTTAGTAATTAATATTAGAACATGTTTTATCAGTCCTAACCCGACAATTATCAGTCTAAGGTCAGTTTATAACCGAAAGTCGCAAAAGCTTGACTTTTGCTTTAACTTTCAGTTCTGACTCGTTCAAGCTTAATTCTCCCATGTTTTAAGCTTCCATTAGGACCACATTACTCAGTAGTATAACCCTCTGGAGTTATAGTGCATGGTTCTTAGTGGTTTGAATTATATGCTCTTGATCGTTAATATGCTTATAAATGCCATAAATGCCCTTTTTACATAAAAATGAGATTTTTTGAAATGTGAGAGGAAAAAAAACCTTTGGTACTGATTTATAAACTTGTCCTAAAAATTTGACATCAGTTTGAGGTCTAGATTAGGAGTTATGCTCAATAGCGTAATTAGAAAACTTTTTATTAATTAAACGGTGTAATTAGCATAAAGCCTATCTAAACCCAAATTTTGACACCAAAATTTTTACCCACTGATGTAATATAAAATTTTGGGATTTTTGAAGATTTTTAATTATTTTTAAAATGATCGTATCATAGGGTTCTAGCCTTAATTCGGTAATTGTCGGTTATACCATTTTCTTGAATAAAATGAGTTTTACATAATATTTTGTTACCAAACTTTTTTCTACTGATTCTATTTGATAAATAAAATATTTTGAACCTTATAAACTTATCAAAAACTCAGATTTCCTACTTTAACCCGAAAATCGCTTTAAACCGACTTTTACGCGTTTTAAGCACATAGTATGGGTTAAAACTATTTTTAACATATAAGACTTAATATCTACTGATGTTTATAATAAATTTCTATACTTTAATAGTAAGCAAAAGTTTTAAACTCAGATTTCCAAAATTGACCTTTAAAGCTTATGTGAAATTACCAAAATGCCCATTCGGTGCATAAATTGGTTATAAATGATAAATTTCACATATAGACAATACCCTACTGATATAACTTAGTAAACTAAATATTTTTACTGATTTCAAAAGACCAGAACTTCAGCTTATTATAAAATCTCTTTTATAAGTATTAAATTTACCAAAATGCCCTAACGGGACTTAAATTGGTTTTAGATACTTTGTGGGCATATGTGTTAACATCCTACTGATGTAGTAACATATTTTAAGCATATTAACAATTAAAACATGTATATAATTCATTTGGTTACCCGTTACGCGTTTACGCGTTCGGATCGGTTTACGTGACTAGTTGGCGTATAATAGCCGAAATGGTTTTAATCTTATTATTAAATCCTCAAATTCCAGAATGTGATTAGTTTACCCATATTATACAAGTATCCAAGCTTGTCGGGTCTAAACCACATTCTATTCCGGTCTCCGCTTAATCTAGTGTTTAGAACCGTAAAGTTTCTTTCTAGCTAGTCGGTCTAAGTCCTTGACTTAACTAAAGGCCCGTTAGCATCCTAATAGGTTATTAAACCTTCTAATACAGATTAGTAGCATCCAGTAGAAGGTACCATCATAAAGCTTTAGGATTTACGGCTGAGTTATCTTCACTTTTAAGCTCAGGTAAATACTTTTAACTTACTTTCCCTTATACGGGCTTTGGATATGGTATTATAATAATACCACTTGGTCGGGTATGAAATCATTTAATCGGATTGTGATTAATAAATTTACATAACCCGTTTTAATCTGTTTTGTTTGATAACATAAACATTGGGGGTTAATTCGACCGTGTCCTGGATATCCTCGGCTCATTTCATTTGAAAATGGCCACGACCTATGCACGGGGTGTAAGCATACACCTGACAGATGCAAATGCTAAAATATAAACTCACATGTTGGGGATAACTCCTTTGTGGGTTCTATAAGTGGTGAGTCGGTTAATCATGACCGGCTTCCAACCAGCCCCAATTGTAAGACAAACATGTAAATCTGTATACAAGATTATCTTTAATAATTATCCCAAGTTATAAATGATTTATGCCATATGCACTTAAATAAATTCTTATAAATGCTTTTCAAAAGAATCAGTTAATTGTATTTACCAGTGTAAACTGACGTATTTTCTTAAAGACTGGTTGACAGGTACCTCTCGTAATAGGCTGGAGCTATTAGGTGTCATAAGAGGATCTTGCAAATCCATAGATACCTGAAGTCTGTTATTTTGTTTCTTTGTAATTATTTATGATCCGCATGTGGATCTTATTACATTCCAGTCTGTATATTCTTTCACCCAGACACTCGGACATTATGTTTTGTAATAGTTTATTCACCAAGCCTTCCGTTGTGCTATTATATTGTGTGTATTGACTATGATGATATCAACTACGTCACGATACTCCCCGCCGGGCCCACCGGTAATATGTGGAAATATCAGGGTGTGACAGGTTGGTATCAGAGCAAACGTTGAGTTAATTAAACACTAACCTTTAGTGTTTAATCTCAATGACACAATAAGCACAATCCTTAGACTTCCGAGTCTAGGCTAATGACCTAGGATTTATTCTTAACTTTCCTTTTATTGTTTATATTATATTTACTTGTTTTAACAGGTTACCAATTGAAAAATGCCACCACGAGTGAGAGGCAAAGGAAAAGGACCAATGAGAGGAGGGCCATCAGGCCACGCGGGACCCTCCCACCGACGTACCCCATCCGACACTCTCTCTAGCTCCGACTCACGGGACCATTGGAGTCATAACTTCGAGCCAGCGAGGCATTCTGTCTCACTAGGATCCTCACCATCCGACCCTCCATACTTTGGGTTACCCATTCTTAATGAACCTCAACATTCCCATCATTCTCAGGGATCACAACACTCGAACCAATCTCACCACTCCTTTCATCCCCATTCTCTTCATCACTCGAATTCTACCTACTCTCCAGCTCAGTTTAATCCCAATGACTACGTCAACGACTTTTTGGGTTTCAATCCTCTAGGACCTGAGGGTCATTTCTCTCAGGAGATGGAAATGGACGACGACCCGGACCCTGAAATGCAAACCGGAACACCGGGCCACCCTATTAGCATCTCGAGCGGTTCTCCATATCAAGGATCGTCGTACCGAGGACCTGATTCGTATGCTGAGAGGATGGCTCAGTATGATTGGTTATTTACCCCTTCACATCACAACTCCCCGGCTCAACCTCCTTTGAATGAGCCTTACCTTCAAGCTGTTACCCCACCACCTATACCAGTTGAGGAACCACCTTAAGCGCCTCCCGAGCTGCCAAGGCGAAGGAGAAATGCTCGAATATCTGTACGTGGGGGACCACGATTCGCATCCCCCCATGGTTCAAGTTCTTACCCTCCTATTCCCGAGGACCCCCAGATGGGTGGACCCTCGCACGTGGTGCCAGAAGTCAACCCTCCGCCAGTTTCTCATGCACCACCGCTGCCACCAGTGGGGTTTGACAACCCGATCCCGACATACCCAGGTTCATCTGGGTATAATCCATCTGGATACCCATCGGATTATGGAAACCATGATCCATACCTTACAGCTGCTCAGTACAATGCACTTTATCCTTCTTCTTACCCTCCAGTTTACCCAGCTGGATATCCGGTGCAGGGATACCAATACCCATCTTACCAGCAACCTCCTCCTCACCAACAGGAACAAACTCAGGAGATTTTACAGAGGTTAGACCGGGTTAAACGTGATGCCAATGAAACTAAGAAGAAGCATAATGGTTTTCTCAAAGGCCTTGCGAACCTTATTAAAGGCAAGAAGAAGTAGGAAGTTGTTGTTTTATTTTGTATTGTCTTTTAATCAAGTCCCTGCGAGGACATTATTTTATTTTCAGTACCAAGTCCCTGCGTGGACTTACTTTCTATTTCTGTAGCCCCTGCGTGGGCAGTGTGTTTTCTTTCAAGTCCCGTTTAGGGCATCGTTGTACTAGTTTCGTGATTTAATGAAGTTATTTTCGATTTTCAAACATGTATTCTATTACATCATCATGCTACATCATTTCAAATTTAATTAATCTGCCAAAGAAATTCTTAGAGGTATAACCTAGCCAAAAATATTAATGGCTATAATGGTACAACCTTTTTAAGAAAATAACTCCCTGTTAACATCTGAAAACATGTTAACATTCCTGATTGTGCGGTACGGAAAACCACACAAGCTTCCAAATGTACTTAAATCCTTCCAAGTCATTTCATAAGCCTATATGATCAATGTGAATCATGGCCAATAAACATCAATATGATGTATACACCTAAAACATCCATTGGAGATGTACGCTTACAAGCAAAGGTGTAATAATGACAATGACAGTTCTATTTTATAAACTTCTTGTCAATAAGGCGATGAACTATGTTCAAACCTTAAAAGATCGCTGATCCAAGAGATCATTGGTCACACTCTAATCGTCCCTGTGACAAAGCCTTTTGCGCTATCTAAATGTCCTTCGAGACGAGCCTTGTGCTAAATTAAAATGTCTTTCATGACATTGACAGTTGTGATTTATATTCCCCTGTCTAATAAAATATAAAGAATTATATCTCATTGATTATTATTATTTTCTTAAAATGGTCTATATGGTTTAATAATACCATGACCATCTAATCATCAATATGATGATTTATTGCATAATTTAAATATAGCATCAATGTTTAATATAGTACCCCAAATCATGGCTGGATATGATGAAGTAAACAGTCATCCACGGGAAGGAAACAATAATGAGGCCAGAATAAATCTTACAAACGCTGAACTGCAAGCTATGATTGACACCGCAGTTGCTCAAGCTATAGATAAGATATTCAAGGAACCGAGTGGTGTTCGGTCCAAAACTCACTCAAAAACCTTATCACAGTCACATGCATCAAGAAGGGATGAATCTCAGCATTCATCCAATCAAAGATCTGAGCCCCAAAGAGTGGTGCTAAACCAGGCTCCTAAACACAAAAAGAGTTGCACTTATAAGTACTTTGTCTCCTGTAAACCGAGGGATTTTACAGGAGAAAAATGAGCAATTGACTGTATGAAATGGTTAGTGTAAGGACTCTCAAAATTGTCCTAAACAAACTCGTAAGTGAAAACCCTGACCCCTGAAACCATACTCTGCATAAAAATCAAGAAAATCAAGAAATATGGTCTTTAGGCGGGCCGCGTAAGGGTTAAGCATACCTTACGCGGGCCGCGTCAATGATGGGTTGACCGGATAAGTATTCCGGATCCACGTGTTGACCAGCTGGCATACCTACTCGTGACCAATCAACCCTACGCGTAGAATAGGTGGTTAGGCGGGCCGCGTAAGGTTCGAGCCAAGGTTTACGCGGGCCGCGTGGACCTTATTTTTACCTATAAATAGGTTTGATCAGGGGCAGTCTGTTGGTGTCGAAATCAAATATCAAAAACGAAGTTAGGCTACTCTGAAGTCGAAAATTCAATTATTATAGTGAGGTGCTGCTACGATACAGGGTATTAACTCGATCGCTGCTACGATTCAATGTCCGATCGATTGAAACTATCCAATGGATGTTTAAGTGCTGCCCACATTAGGGTTATGCTTTGTCATTCGTCGTGAATTCGATGGATGTTTAAGTATCGCACTTTGTCATTCGTTGTGAGGGTTTAATCTCGTGAGTTATCGTAAATGCTGTATTAGTTACTGACCTAGTTCATGTGCATGTTGTCTAAATTTAGGTTAAAAGGCTAATCAGTAGGCTAAACTCTGCCCGTATAAATCTGCAATGTGAGTCATTCTCTTTTTATCAACTTTTTTACAATACCTCAAATTATTTTCAAATGTTATAATTATAGGGAGTAAGTCATGGTTATCTTAATCACTGGCTAGTGGGGTATTGTGCACATTACTAATTTCTCACAGGGTTAGGCTAATAAGCCCTAATACAGGTTAGGCTAATAAACCCTAACAGTGATAAACATCACTACTTGGGTGACAGGACCCAATAGTGGTATGACCATCGTCACGCAATGTGACACGGCGCCAGATAAAAATAAGATAGAAGCCATTGTAATCGCTCTTATGCTGTGATTGATAACTATGTGTCATTTTATCAAAATGAATGATTCACCAGTATTTCCCCGCTGACAAAATATTTTTAAATCATGTTTCAGGAGACCTGCTGTAAATCAAGGAAAAACGTGCTATGGAGCACTAACAAGCTTGAAGAGGTGGCTCAGTTAAAAATGAATAAACATGTTTTAATAAATCAGGGAATTTCCTAGTTAAATTCCTCTATTGTAAATGCCGGGGTTTATCCCAAAATTATGGAATAAAATAATTGGGCATTTTGAGTTTTAAAAGATCCTGTTAAAAATCTTCCGCTGTCGCATCACAGATACCACGGGTTCCTGCCCTGCGACTTCTGACCGGGTCAAACCGGGGCTGGGTTCGTGACAGGAAAAGGTGGTATCAGAGCTACTGAAAGAGCCACTGATTTAAGCCAATTAAGTATTTAGAAAATACTTAATATTTTACTGATTGCTATTTTGTGATTACGTGTTTTATTATTTGAATATTTGTTTACAGTATGGGTAAACAAAGACTTTCGGACATCTATCATAAATTAGATACTTCACCGAAAGAAAAAGGAATTTCATCCTCAAAATGCCTAACAAATACTGAGGAAGGAATATTTGTTCGTAAGGCACATTATGAGGAACCACTTTCTCCTAATAAAAGAAGTTTGATTATTAGGAAAAGTCAAGAGAAAATGAAGAAGTCACAATTAAAAGCGAGGGTTAATCAGGAAACCCAGAAACTAGGCAATAATCCACCATGGGAAGATAAATTAGATGAAAAATGGGCAGATCTCTATATGTTAGCCACTGTAGCAGTAAATGCAAAATTTTAAATACCATGACCCAGTTCTAGCACCCTTATTACCTACAAGCCAGAAACTTTACCCAGTAAATAAATAAGTTTTCAATAAACCCTAGTATGTTTTTATTTGTAAATTATCTTTGTATTAAATTAGTCTTACGGTATGCAATAATACTTAAATGTTTCTGCAAAAATTTTAACTTAGCCTTTTGTATGCATTTTTGCATATATGCTAAACAGCATGAATGAGTTATCTGAAGCCCTTCAGAATCTCAACCTTTATCCAGTGAAAGTGGAAGTTTCCAATGACTTTATTGGTTACATTGTCGATGTAGAAGAACCTATGGAATTTTGTGCTCCACCTCCGGAGAAACCAAAGCTTAAGAAAAGAAGAAGATTCGTAGGCTGGAGGCGTGTACGCAGGAGGAAACCAGTAACTAGAAAGGTTCCCAAAATAGAGAATCCCATAGATAAAGGGAAAGGAATAGAGATCGGGGAAGGATCTAGGCAAGTAAGAATGGAGATTGGGGAGAGTTCTAAACAAATCGAGGAATTGCCACTACACGAAGAATTAGATCGCATATTGGCAAGCTGTGATATCATCAGACCTGTCAACACCAACCTTTACCCTTATCCTGCTGAAACCCAACTTCCAGTCAACTTGGAACCAGCTATCCCAGAACCTCTGATCCACACCCAACCTCTAGGAATGGACGAGTGGTGGACAAATGACTGGCAGTTTCAAAACCTTCTTAATAATCCCTATACCTTTTTCCCTCAGTTCGACCCAGAACCTATACCAAACCCACCAATGAGCAATGAAAATTTAGCTGAACTCCGCCATTTTGGCGAGGAGCTGATAGGTGCAGGGAATAGGATTCGGGAAGTGGGAGAGCAAATCTCCTGGAAGTACGATGAGAGGGAACGTCGTTACTGAAACGCCAACTGATGAGGAATAGTGGGGTTGTGAGACTGTGATTGTATAATAATAATCGTAGTAAAATATAATCTTGTAAAATAACTACAAATAAAACTTTGTAAGATAACGGTGTGTACTGATGCATATTATAAAATATAAAAATGGGAATCGAGAAATCAATAATTTTGACTATATATATGTATTGTGAAAATTATGTGATTATTTGTATATTGTTATTAATTATTTTATGCTAATAATTTATATATATTAATTAGCATATGGAAAACGCTAATAATGAACCAGTTAACGAGATTAACCAATCTGAGCAACACCAGGAGGATCAATTTATGACTAGGGAAGATATAGAAAATATCGTTGCTCAAGGAATAGCCAATGCTATTCCAGCAATCCTTGCTACTGCCCAGAAACCTGTTGAACCTCAACAAATCATTCCTAGTAAACGTACTCAAGAAGATAACTTCAGTAATAGTGTAAACGGAGGCGGAAATCATACTAACCACGATAATGATCCACAACAGGCCCCGCTTCCTAAGAAAATGAAAGCTGCAATGCCTGGTTGCACTTACAAAGAATTTCTTGCCTGTAAACCAGCTGAGTTTGCAGGTAACGAAGGGGTAACTGCAGCACTGCGTTGGTTAGAGAAAACCGAGGCAATAATTACCATAAGTAAATGTTCTGAAGAAGACCAGGTCATGTATGCGTCAAATCTTTTTAAAGAAGGAGCTTTAGAATGGTGGAATACAGTTCTACAAGCTAAAGGAAGAACTGTGGCGTATGCTATGAAATGGGAAGAGTTTAAAAATCTTGTGGAAAGAAAATTTTGTCCCGAATATGAAAAGGAACAAATGACAAATAAGTTCCTAAATCATCGAATGATTGGTGTAGATTGTCGAGGATATACTTCGACATTCTTTGAATATGCGAGAGTAGTACCAACCCTGGCTTCGCCAGAGCCGGTACTTATTTCTCGCTATATTTGGGGATTAATTGGCGAAATCCGTAATATCGTTAAAGCTGCGAAACCTCGCACTATTGATGATGCGGTGGATTTAGCCAATACTCTGACTGACGAACTGGTACGGACACGAGAAGAAGATAGAAAGAGGGAAGTGGCCCGAAAGATTACCCAGGGATTTCGTATGAGTAACCGTAACAATTTCAAGAGAAAAGGAACTGGACAATCTTCCACTGTTTCATTTTGCAATAATTGCAAAAGAAAGCATTCTGGAAGATGCAAGGAATATTGCAGAAAGAAGAAATTCACAGTTTGCTATAACTGTGGAGAAAATGGACATATTAGGCCAGACTGTCCGAAATTGATCAAACCAGCTGATAATAATAAAGCCAAACCTGCAGAAGGAACTAACAAGAAGAACGTAAGAGCCTTCCAACTGACTACTCAAGAAGCAGAGCTAATTCCGGATGTGATAGCTGGTACGTTTCTAGTTCACAACGTCTATGCAAAAGTATTATTTGACTCTGGTGCAAACCAAAGTTTTATAAATACTTCATTCTGCCAAGCTCTTAAGTTACGCTTAACCAACCTTAGGCGAACTTTTACAGTCGAAACGGCAGATGGAAATTCTGTCAACATAGATAAGGTTTTGCAAAAAAGAAATATAGAACTTTCAGGTCATAAATTTCATGCAAACCTATTACCAATGAATTTAGCTGGGTTCGATGTTGTGTTAGGAATGGATTGGTTAGTAGCCAACCATGCTCGAATTCTATGTGATAAGAATTCCATAGAAATTCGTGCACCCACCGGAGAAGTAATCATGGTTACAGGAGATAAACCGCGAAAACCCATGAAGTTCATTTCAGTAATGAAAGTTGCTAGTTATGAACGAAAGCAAGAAATAGTGTATATGATTTCGGTAATCATTAACACGAAAGGTAAAGAACTTAAGGAAATTCCTGTAGTTTCAGAATACCCAGATGTATTCCCAGAAGAATTACCAGGATTACCACCAGATAGGGAGGTAGAATTTAGGATTCATCTAATTCCCGGAATTACACCGATAGCTAAGGCACCTTATCGGTTAGCACCCACCGAAATGTTAGAATTAAAAAAAAACAATTAGATGAATTACTAAGTAAAGGATTCATACAACCTAGTTCATCCCCGTGGGGAGCTCCAGTGTTGTTTGTAAAGAAAAAGGATGGTTCAATGAGAATGTGTATTGATTATAGAGAACTGAATAAGGTTACAATTAAGAATCGATACCCATTACCTAGGATCGATGATCTTTTCGATCAACTTCAAGGAGCTAGATACATTTCTAAGATAGATTTACGCTCTGGATATCATCAGTTGAAGGTGCAAGAAGAAGACATACCTAAAACTGCTTTCAGAACTAGGTATGGTCATTACGAGTTTACAGTTATGCCCTTCGGACTAATGAATGCACCTGCAACATTCATGGACATGATGAATCGGATCTGTAAACCGTATTTGGATAAATTTGTAATTGTCTTCATAGATGATATACTGATTTATTCCAAAAATCAGGAGGAACATTGTCAGCACTTGCATGCACTCTTAACTTTGTTAAGAAAAGAAAAGCTTTACGCCAAATTATCGAAGTGTGAATTTTGGTTACAGGAAGTGCAATTTTTAGGACACATGGTGAACCACGAAGGTATTCACGTAGATCCTGCTAAGATAGAAGCAATTACTAAATGGAAGGTCCCACAGTCAGCCATGGAAATTAGAAGCTTTCTAGGATTAGCTGGTTACTATAGACGATTTATTAAGGATTTTTCTAAAATAGCGGTGCCATTAACTAAGCTAACCTGTAAAGCAGTTAAGTTTGAATGGGGACCTAGGCAAGAAGAAGCCTTTAGGATTTTAAAGCAAAAGTTAACAAATGCCCCAATCCTAGCCTTGCCAGAAGGAACAGAGGATTTTGAAGTATACTGTGATGCTTCAAAATTAGGATTAGGATGTGTGCTAATGCAACGCAAGAAGGTAATTGCTTATGCCTCAAGACAATTGAAAAAGCACGAAGAAAACTATACGTCTCATGACTTAGAGTTAGGAGCCATAATTTTTGCCCTTAAGATTTGGAGACACTATCTGTATGGAAGTAAGTTTACTATCTATACGGATCATAAGAGTTTAAAATATATATTTGGGCAAAAAGAATTAAACATGAGGCAAAGAAGATGGATGGAGATCCTAAGTGATTACGACTGTGATATTCAATATCACGAAGGAAAGGCAAACGTAGTTGCAGATGCTTTAAGTCGTAAGTATCATGAGAAACAACGATGAACTCGTGCTCTTAGACTGAATCTACAATTAGATTTAATGGAACAACTAAAGAATGTTCAAGAAACAGCAATCAAGGACGATGCTGAAGGAATGAAAGGACGAATAAAAGAATTAGAGCAAGGGAATGAGGGAATTTGGAGATTTCATCAGAAAAGGATTTGGGTACCTGAGCAAGGAGAATTAAGAAATAAAATTCTAGAGGAAGCTCATAAATCTAGGTATACCATGCATCCAGGAAACAACAAGATGTACCAAGATTTAAGAAATAATTTCTGGTGGATAGGAATGAAAAAGGACATAGCTAGATATGTTTCTAAGTGTCTTACTTGTTCACAAGTTAAGGCGGAACACCAGAAACCCTCAGGTCTACTACAACAATTAGAAATGCCAGTATGGAAATGAGAACTCATAACAATGGATTTTGTTACCAAGTTACCCAAAACCAGAAAAGGTAATGATGCGATTTGGGTAATTGTGGATCGATTAACCAAATCAGCTCATTTTCTACCTATGAAGGAAACCTTTAGCATGGAAAGGTTAGCCAAATTGTATGTAGATGAAGTCGTATCTTTACATGGAGTTCCACTCTCCATTGTATCAGATAGAGATAGTCGTTTCACTTCTCACTTCTGGAAAAGTTTTCAAGAAGCAATGGGAACCCGACTAAATTTAAGTACTGCATATCATCCACAAACAGACGGGCAAAGTGAAAGGACGATACAAACACTGGAAGACATGCTCCGAGCATGTGTGATAGATTTTGGTGGAAACTGGGATGACCACTTACCTTTAATTGAATTCTCCTATAACAATAGTTATCATTCAAGTATTGAAGCTGCCCCGTTCGAAGCACTATATGGAATAAAGTGCAGAACTCCAGTTTGTTGGACAGAAATAGGAGAAAGTCAATTATCAGGTCCTGAAATCGTGCAAGAGACCACCGACAAGATTACTCAAATCAAGGAAACACTGAAGACTGCTCGAGATTGTCAAAAGAGTTATGCAGACAATAGAAGAAAGCCGTTAGAGTTTCAAATTGGAGATAAAGTACTATTGAAAGTATCTCCTTGGAAAGGAGTAGTTTGATTCGGTAAGAAAGGAAAACTAAGTCCAAGATACGTGGGACCATTCCCAGTGATCCAACGTATAGGACCGGTTGCTTATCGCTTACAGCTACCAGAAGAACTAGCTGGAGTACATGATGTGTTTCATGTATCCAACCTCAAGAAATGTCTGTCTGACGAATCTTTGGTAGTACCTCTCCAAGATATAAAGGTAAATGAGAAATTGAAGTTCGTTGAAAAACCGCTTCAAATAGAAGATCAAAAGATCAAGTTTCTCAAACACAAAAGATTGGTGCTAGTCAAGGTCAAGTGGGATTCCAGAAGAGGACCAGAGTACACTTGGGAACTAGAATCGGAAATGAAGCGGAAGTATCCTCACTTATTCCAATAAATCTCGAGGACGAGATTTTAAATAAGGTGGGGAGGATGTAAGGACTCTCAAAATTGTCCTAAACAAACCCGTAAGTGAAAACCCTGACCCCTGAAACCATACTCTGCATAAAAATCAAGAAAATCAAGAAATATGGTCTTCAGGCGGGCCGCGTAAGGGTTAAGCATACCTTACGCGGGCCGCGTCAATGATGGGTTGACCGGATAAGTATTCCGGATCCACGTGTTGACCAGCTAGCATACCTACTCGTGACCAATCAACCCTACGCGTAGAATAGGTGGTTAGGCGGGCCGCGTAAGGTTCGAGCCAAGGTTTACGCAGGCCGCGTGGACCTTATTTTTCACCTATAAATAGGTTCGATCAGGGGCAGTCTGTTGGTGTCGAAATCAAATATAAAAAACGAAGTTAGGCTACTCTGAAGTCGAAAATTCAATTATTATAGTGAGGTGCTGCTACGATACAGGGTATTAACTCGATCGCTGCTACGATTCAATGTCCGATCGATTGAAACTATCTAATGGATGTTTAAGTGCTGCCCACATTAGGGTTATGCTTTGTCATTCGTCGTGAATTCGATGGATGTTTAAGTATCACACTTTGTCATTCGTTGTGAGGGTTTAATCTCGTGAGTTATCGTAAATGCTGTATTAGTTACTGACCTAGTTCGTGTGCATGTTGTCTAAATTTAGGTTAAAAGGCTAATCAGTAGGCTAAACTCTGCCCGTATAAATCTGCAATGTGAGTCATTCTCTTTTTATCAACTGTTTTACAATACCTCAAATTATTTTCAAATGTTATAATTACAGGGAGTAAGTCGTGGTTATCTTAATCACTGGCTAGTGGGGTATTGTGCACATTACTAATTTCTCACAGGGTTAGGCTAATAAGCCCTAACAGTGATAAACGTCACTACTTGGGTGACAGGACCCAATAGTGGTATGGCCATCGTCACGCAATGTGACACGGCGCCAGATAAAAATAAGAAAGAAGCCATTGTAATCGCTCTTATGCTGTGATTGATAACTATGTGTCATTTTATCAAAATGAATGATTCACCAGTATTTCCCCGCTGACAAAATATTTTTAAAACATGTTTCAGGCGACCTGCTGTAAATCAAGGAAAAACGTGCTATGGAGCACTAACAAGCTTGAAGAGGTGGCTCAGTTAAAAATGAATAAACATGTTTTAATAAATCAAGGAATTTCCTAGTTAAATTCCTCTATTATAAATGCCGGGGTTTATCCCAAAATTATGGAATAAAATAATTGGGCATTTTGAGTTTTAAAAGATCCTGTTAAAAATCTTCCGCTGTCGCATCACAGATACCATGGGTTCCTGCCCTGCGACTTCTGACCGGGTCAAACTGGGGTTGGGGTCGTGACTGTTAGACGAAAAGGAGACTGTGATTGACATCAGTGGATGTGCTAAGGAAGACATAGTCATGTTTGTGTCTCAATCTTTTAAGGGCGATGCCCTCACTTGGTGGAAAGCATTAGAACAGTCCACTGGAAAGGTTCATCTGTATAACCTTTCGTGGAACAAGTTTGTAGATCTTGTAAAAGACACATACTGCCCTCAACACGAAGTTGAGAGGATTGAATCTGACTTCCTCACCTTAGTAATGAAGGATTTAGACTGTAGATCCTATTTGACCAGCTTTAATTCAATGTCTAGGCTGGTACCATATTTAGGCACTCCTGAACCCAAACGCATTGCGCGTTTCATCGGCGGTTTAGCTCCTGAAGTGAAAGGAAACATCAAGGCTTCTAAGCCTACTACGTATAGATCTACTGTGGATCTATCTTTGTCTCTCACTCTTGATATTGTGAGAAGTAGGGCAAGGAAAGCTACTGATGATGGGAAGAGGAAGAGGGATGAAGACAAGTCCCCTCAGTCTAACAAGTAGAACAAATAGAACTTCAGTTTTAAGAAGGGGCAGTCAAATGACAAGCCCAGGTGCAAGACTTGCAACAAAAGGCACTTTGGAAAGTGCAACCAAGACTCACAAGGTAAACCATGTGGGATTTGTAAAAAGAAGGGGCATAAGTCTGTGGAGTGCCGGAACATAAAGGATGCAACCTGTTATGGTTGCAACGAGAAGGGGCATATCAAGACAAATTGCCCCAAGAATACCAAGAAGCCCGAGGAGGCAAAGAAAAACAACGCAAGAGTTTTCCAGATGAATGCAAGGGAAGCGGTGAATGACGAGAACGTCATAACAGGTACCTTCCTCATTAATAATAATTATGCTAGAGTCTTATGTGATTCAGGTGCTGATAAGTCTTTTGTAGACCATAAGTTTTGTAAGTTACTGAATCTGCCTTTTAAGACTCTAGACATAAAATATGAGGTAGAGCTTGCTGATGATACCTTAGAAACAGCTTCAACTCTTCTTGATGGATGTTTCATATCCATTAAGAATCATTCTATCCCGCTACCCTCTTGCCAATGAAATTGGCTGGGTTTGATATAGTTTTAGGCATGGATTGGTTATTGCATAACCAAGCCCAAATTGCCTGTGATAAAAAGCTAGTTATTATCAAAACCCCTTCTGGTGAATCCGTCACCATTCAAGGAGATACACAATATGGACTACCCAGCAATGTGTCCATTCTCAAAGTGTCGCAGTGTCTGAAAACCGGATGTGTCATCTATATGGCACAAGTGTCAGTAAACGACCCAAAGCCGAAGATTTAAGATATTCCTATCATCTCTGAGTATCCTGATGTCTTTCCTGACGAGTTACCTAGACTACCTCCTGAGAGGCAAGTAGAGTTCAGGATAGACATTCTACCAGGAGCTGCACCTATTGCACGAGCTCCTTATCGTCTAGCACATACTGAAATGAAAGAGCTCAGGACTCAGTTAGATGACTTACTGGAAAAGGGTTTTATACAACCTAGCTCTCGCCTTGGGGAACTCCAATATTATTTGTGAAAAAGAAGGATGGATCAATGCGCTTATGCATTGATTATCGTGAGCTAAATAAGGTAACGATCAAGAATCATTATCCCTTACCTAGGATCGATGACTTATTTGATCAACTCCAAGGAGCGAGCTTCTTCTCGAAGATTGATTTGAGATCTGGGTATCATCAACTCAAAGTTAGGACTGAAGATGTGCCTAAGACGGCATTCAGAACGAGATATGGACATTACGAGTTTTTAGTGATGCCTTTTGGGCTCACTAATGCACCAGCAGCATTCATGGACCTCATGAATAGAGTTTGCAAACCATACTTAGATAAGTTTGTCATCGTCTTCATAGATGACATACTTATCTACTCTCGTAATCAAGATGATCATGAGAAGCACCTTCGATGCATCTTAGGCTTACTTCAACAAGAGAAACTGTATGCTAAATTTTCAAAATGTGAATTCTGGCTTCATGAAGTCCAATTCTTTGGACATGTTGTCAGTGAGCGAGGTATTCAGGTAGATCCCGCTAAGGTAGAAGGTGTAATGAATTGGGAAGCACCAAAGACTCCAACCGAAATTCGTAGTTTTCTGGGTTTGGCAGGTTACTATAGAAGATTCATTGAGAACTTTTCAAGGATAGCCACACCATTGACTTCTTTGACCCGTAAGAATGTAAAATTTGATTGGGGGTCCAAAACAACAAGAATCCTTTGAGATTCTTAAGCAAAAATTGAGCAATGCTCCGGTATTGACATTACCCGAAGGAATAGAAGAATTTGTCGTTTATTGTGATGCATCACACACCGGTATGGGGTGTGTACTTATGCAGAAAGGCAAGGTGATTGCCTATGCATCACGACAACTAAAGGTGCATGAGAAGAATTACACCACCCACGATTTAGAGTTGGGTGTCGTTGTATTCGCACTAAAGTTGTGGAGACATTATTTGTATTGAACTAAATGTGTGATCTAGTCGGATCACAAAAGTCTCCAACACTTATTCAATCAAAAAGAGCTCAATATGAGACAGCGTCGTTGGATGGAAACTTTAAATGATTATGATTGCGAAATTCGCTACCATCCTGGTAAAGCGAATGTGGTCGCTGATGCTCTAAGCCGAAAAGAAAGAGTTAAACTTATCAGGATTAATGCTAAGAGCATTGAACTGAAGAATAGCCTGAATGAGAGGCTATTAGCTGCACAGAAAGATGATGTTTTGAAAGCTAACCTTCCAGACGAAAAGTTAGGTGTAACTGCAGAACAGTTAACACCTGGCAAGGATGGAATTCTCAGACTGAATGGAAGAATCTGGGTTCCCGTTCATGGAGGACTTCGAGATGTAATTCTCCAGGAAGCTCACAACTCCATATATTCAGTTTACCCTGGAGGTGACAAGATGTATCAGGATTTGAAAGCAAATTATTGGTGGATAGGGTTGAAGAAATCTATTGCCACCCATGTAGCTAAGTGCTTGACCTGTGCTCAGATTAAATCAGAGCATCAAAAACCATCGGGTCTGCTTCAGCAGCCAGAACTTCCCACGTGGAAGTGGGAAATGGTAACTATGGACTTTATAACTAAGTTACCTAAAACAAGGCATGGAAATGATACCATATGGGTCATAGTTGATAGACTGACTAAGTCAGCACACTTCTTACCCATTAAAGAGACTCATAGCTTTGACAAGCTAGCACAGCTTTACGTGGATAAGATTGTATCTCTCCACAGAGTGCCGGTGTCTATTATATCGGATAGAGATACTAGATACACCTCTCACTTTTGGAAAAGTTTCCAACAATCTTTGGGCACTCGTTTGAACTTTAGTACTGCTTACCATCCTCAAACAGATGGACAGAGTAAGCGTACAATTCCAACATTGGAAGACATGCTTCGTGCACGTGTTATTAATTTAGGTGGTAGTTGGGATGACCACCTACCTTTGATCGAGTTCTCCTATAACAATAGCTACCATACAAGCATTCAGGTTGCGCCTTTTGAGGCATTATATGGTAGGAAATGCAGAACGCCTATTTGTTGGGCGGAAGTAGGAGAAGCTCAGCTATCAGGATCTGATATAGTCCTTGAAACGACGGACAAGATTGTCCAGATTCGTGATCGCCTGAAAGCTGCTAGGGATAGGCAGAAAAGTTATGCTGACAAGAGGCGAAAACCTCTAAAGTTTGAGGTAGGTGACAAAGTCTTACTGAAAGTATCACCCTGGAAGGGTGTCATGCGTTTCGGCAAGAAGGGCAAGTTAAGCCCGAGGTATATTGGACCATTCGAGATTATCGAATGTGCTGGCAGTGTAGCTTATAAGCTAAACTTGCCTGAAGAACTGAGTGGAATCCATAATGTGTTCCACATCTGTAATCTCAAGAAGTGTCTAGCTGATGAATCGCTAGCCATGTCTCATAAGGACGTACAGATTGATGAAAGCCTAAGATTTGTTGAAAGACCAAATCAATCGAGGATCGTCAGGTTAAAAAGCTCTGAAGGAAGCATGTGCCTATAGTAAAGGTCAAATGGGATGCCCGTAGAGGTCCCGAATATACGTGGGAAGTTGAGTCCACTATGCGACAGAAGTACCCTCACTTATTCCAGTAAATCTCGGGGTCGAGATTTCTTTTAAGGGGGTGAGGATGTAACACCACGTAAAAACGTGTCCAATTATGTAAAGACACGTGTCCTAAACTCTAAACATGTGAAAGATTGAGTTTGAAGGACTAAAGTTGTCGAACAGTGAAACTATGTGTCCGGAGGGACTAAAAGTGCCAACATGCCAAACTTGTGCCTCTGAATGACCATACGTGATGAATATATTCTTAAACGAGTGATTGATTGGATATAAGGAGCCGTTTGTGAAAATAATCGGAAGATTATTAAACTACAAGGGTTAAACGTGTCAACATGTTAATTCTGACCTTTGAGTGACCTTTTAACGAACCAGAGGCTTCGAAATATTCAAATATACTCTCAAGAATAAGTGATATAAATTTCACGTGGTTTCGAGATCGTTAAGCATGTTTTCAAGACTTTGGGTGAAAAGTGTCAACTTGACGAAACTTGCATTTATAGTGATATTTAATGAAACCGACCCTAACGAAGTTTGATTATACATCCTTGAGCCTTACCAAACTAACTACAAGGGCCTTACATGTCAACAATGAGGTTAAATGAGTTTTTAAACGACCAGGGACTAAAGCTGCCAAGTTGTAAAGTGTTTTAACCTGAAAATCAGGAATACGCGGGCCGCGTAAGATCCTTCTTGATCTTACGCGGGCCGCCTAAAAGTGCCCAGCGCAGAAAATGAAGGACAGGTGCAGGTTTCAACTGTTTAACCGCCTTAACCTCAATTGTATCGATTATATGGGCTGTATGTCGGTCTTGATAAACCACTAGGACACCTAGGGTGATCCTAGGGCCTCCCTCAACAGCTGCAAATGATCTAGGAACTTGGAAATTTGTATATAAGGGACACTAGTTCATGTTGCTTATACTCATATTTGCAACAAACTTTCAAATAACCCATCTCTGGAGCAAGCAAGCACTAGGAGAAGAATTACAAGTGTAGAAAAGATAGCAAGGACCATTAGTAAGAGTCTTATTACCTGCTTAGTCGTTTTAATTAGCTTAATTACCGAAAAGTCAAACTTGTCGTAATTTAGATTTGACTTTCGTTTTAATCTCAAATGGTCCAACCACTGACTAAAATGAAAGTGGTTATGGAACCGTATTAGGGTAGGTGATTAACCCTTTAAAGGGCACCTCCAAATTATTTCGTTTGACTAGTTAATTGTCGGGTCAAACTAGTTTGACAAAAAGTCAAACTTGACAGAATGTTTAAAAATAATTTAAATTAATAAAACAGAGGTTCTAAATTATATTTTAACATTCTAATGACTTGGTAATTAATATTAGAACATGTTTTATCAGTCCTAACCCGACAATTATCAGTCTAAGGTCAGTTTATAACCAAAAGTCGCAAAAGCTTGACTTTTGCTTTGACTTTCAGTTCTGACCCGTTCAAACTTAATTCTCCCATGTTTTAAGCTTCCATTAGGACCACATTACTCAGTAGTATAACCCTCTGGAGTTATAGTGCATGGTTCTTAGTGGTTTGAATTATATGCTCTTGGTCGTTAATATGCTTATAAATGCCATAAATGCCCTTTTTACATAAAAATAAGACTTTTAGAAATGTGAGAGGATAAAAACCTTTGTTACTGATTTATAAACTTGTCCTAAAAATTTGACATCAGTTTGAGGTCTAGATTAGGAGTTATGCTCAATAGCGTAATTAGAAATCTTTTTATTAATTAAACGGCGTAATTAGCATAAAGCCTATCTAAACCCAAATTTTGACACCAAACTTTTTACCCACTGATGTAATATAAAATTTTGGGATTTTTGAAGATTTTTAATTATTTTTAAAATGATCATATCATAGGGTTCTAGCCTTAATTCGGTAATTGTCGGTTATACCCTTTTCTTGAATAAAATGAGTTTTACATAATATTTTGATACCAAACTTTTTGCTACTGATTATGTTTGATAAATAAAATATTTTGAACCTTATAAACTAATCAAAAACTCATATTTCCTATTTTAACCCGAAAATCGCTTAAAACCGAATTTTACACGTTTTAAGCACATAGTATGGGTTAAAACTATTTTTAACATATAAGACTTAATACCTACTGATGTTTTTAATAAACTTCTATACTTTAACAGTAAGCAAAATTTTTAAACTCAGATTTCCAAAATTGACCTTTAAAGCTTATGTGAATTACCAAAATGCCCCTTCGGTGCATAAATTGGTTATAAATGATAAATTTCACATATAGACAATACCCTACTGATATAACTTAGTAAACTAAATATTTTTACTGATTTCAAAAGACCGGAACTTCAGCTTATTATAAAATCTCTTTTATAAGTATTAAATTTACGAAAATGCCCTAACAGGACTTAAATTTGTTTTAGATACTTTGTGGGCATATGTGTTAACATCCTACTGATGTATTAACATATTTTAAGCATATTAACAATTAAGACCTGTATATAATTCATTTGGTTACCCGTTACGCGTTTACGCGTTCGGATCGGTTTACGTGACTAGTTGGCGTATAATAGCCAAAACGGGTTTAATCTTATTATTAAATCCTCAAATTCCAGAATGTGATTAGTTTACCCATATTATACAAGTATCCAAGCTTGTCGGGTCTAAACCACATTCTATTCCGGTCTCCGCTTAATCTAGCGTTTAGAACCGTAAAGTTTCTTTCTAGCTAGCCGGTCTAAGTCCTTGACTTAACTAAAGGCCCGTTAGCATCCTAATAGGTTATTAAACCTTCTAATACAGATTATTAAACCTTCTAATACAGATTAGTAGCATCCAGTAGAAGGTACCATCATAAAGCTTTAGGATTTACGGCTGAGTTATCTTCACTTTTAAGCTCAGGTAAATACTTTTAACTTACTTTCCCTTATACGGGCTTTGGATATGGTATTATAATAATACCACTTGGTCGGGTATGAAATCATTTAATCGGATTGTGATTAATAAATTTACATAACCCGTTTTAATCTGTTTTGTTTGATAACATAAACATTGGGGGTTAATTCGACCGTGTCCTGGATATCCTCGGCTCATTTCATTTGAAAATGGCCACGACCTATGCACGGGGTGTAGGCATACACCTGACAGATGTAAATGCTAAAATATAAACCCACATGTTGGGGATAACTCCTTTGTGGGTTCTATAAGTGGTGAGTCGGTTAATCATGACCGGCTTCCAACCGGCCCCAATTGTAAGACAAACATGTAAATCTGTATACAAGATTATCTTTAATAATTATCCCAAGTTATAAATGATTTATGCCATGTGCACTTAAATAAATTTTTATAAATGCTTTTCAAAAGAGTCAGTTAATTGTATTTACCAGTGTAAACTGACGTATTTTCTTAAAGACTGATTGACAGCTACCTCTCGTAATAGGCTGGAGCTATTAGGTGTCATAAAAGGATCTTGCAAATCCATAGATACATGAAGTCTGTTATTTTGTTTCTTTGTAATTATTTATGATCCGCCTGTGGATCTTATTACATTCCAGTCTGTATATTCTTTCACTCAGACACTCAGACATTATGGTTTGCAATAGTTTATTCACCAAGCCTTCCGTTGTGCTATTATATTGTGTGTATTGACTATGATGATATCAACTACGTCACGATACTCCCCGCCGGGCCCACCGGTAATATGTGGAAATATCGGGGTGTGACATGCTATCTATATAAGGACAAGTTTACATTAGTTGCTCCCACTTATCTTGAGGTAGGTACATAAATCCACTTAATTCTTGATGAAAAAATGCATTAAGATTTCATCACATTTTGATGTTTGCGTTAAACCCATACATGGAATTAATTGACTTACAAAGTAAGTGTTCTTGACCTTCAGTTTAGAACTTTCAGGTTGTTTTATGAACATGTAAGTCTTTGTTTAAGGAAAGTTGTTTTAATGTTCATATAATGTAGCTCTAAATGATTATAAGCCACTAGAACAACAATGATCCTCAAAGAAACATTTTGTAAGAAAGGTAAGATGATTCTTTGATAAATAATTCTCTTCTAAGCATAACCTTTAACAATCAATCATACTTTTAGCGCTTAACGTTTGCATTCAGATTTTGTTTAGTGATGAACACCCTTAGGTAATTCAACCAAATCCCAAACGTTAAAATCAAATTTGCTAATAACAATTCTTATTCCATTTAGAAAATTGAATGATGCTAATGGCTTAATTAGAGGAAGTAGGACCAGTAAACTTTCCAATATCCATTTCAACTTAAGTCAAGGAGGATACATAATCATCAAAGTTAAACCTATATGACCTCCTTAGTTGATTATTGGGTTGTAATATGAGTTTCAGTTTTATGGATTAACTCTTGATTAAGTTGCTATCACTTTCAAGATTCTAAGTGTGTAAGTGTTGGTGCAGTATGGTGTGCAAGAGGTGTAATCGGAGTAAAATTTAATAGGTCTCTTCCCCCCGCCTCTTGCACTTCTAGCAAGTCCTGATAAGGACTTTTACTACTCCCACTGACTTAGAAATCTTTAACAATTTAGCATGCTTATGGTCAACATTAAAAGACCAATGAATTCTAATAAAGAAACAAATTAATGAATTTACTTCTTGTAGTTTCTCTGTTTGAGGATTACAAGTTTGGCAAGAAATCTGAGTGTGCCCACGTCTAAGCAACAATGAAACTTTTGTTAAAGTAGCAGTATAATCTTAAAGAGAAAAGTTGTGAAGGAGCAGTGTCTTGTACAGGAGGTACAAATTGAGGTAACAACAAGTTTTCACCCCTACCTCTTGCAACTCTCGCAAATTAAGATTAAGACATTTAATGCTCCCACTAACCTTTTAGATCTCTAGGAATGCTACAAGATAAGTTTCAATGATGTACGTGCTGTGGGAACATGTCATATATGTTAGACTTGATTTCCTTAATGTCCAAATGTTATAAAATTTTTTAGGGACATATTTAGAAGGAATCATAGTATATATGAATTAATTTCTTTAATAAATTGATCCATATGAGACATATTAGATACAAGTAAATATTATTTGAAATGATAAATGACTTATGTCTGAACATTCCATTTTGGGATAAGTTCCAATGAAATATAATTTCTGATGGAACTTGATTTATTCCCTTAGCCATTTAAATATTAAGGCTTTTAACACATGCTCGTAAGTCACTAAAAATGAGATTTGATAATATTTCATCCTTCATTAACCTGGTCCAAATTTCGCATGCAATTTGGTCTTAATGGATGAAGTTTGTAGATCTCATTTTTCTTTTGTTAAATTTTCATTTTCATGATAACAAAAGGTTGTGAAAAAGTGTAGCATCATCTAGTTCTATCTTATAAGGTTTCTATCCAGATTGAAATGACAAATAATATGAGAGTTTAAGGTAAGAGTGACTTTGTTTTAACCATGCAAACCTCACAACTGTCATAATGTAGCTTTTATATTGATACTAAATTCTGACGAATCTACAGAATATATAAGGTATCATAAAGCCCAATTATAAAACAGTTTATTATGGTTCTTATAGTCTTAACATAAAATTTTGCCACTAATTCTCATATTAATTATTTGTTGATTTCTGGTAAGTAAAAGTATAGAACTAGACTCAACCCGTCATGTGTTAATTGGAATATTATCATTAGCAGACTCAAATATCATAAATATCTAACTACTTATCTTAGCCAGCTGTCTCATTGAATTATGGATAGTCCATGCTCATGCCTAGTTAATGGCAAAAATTTGAAGTGAGACTTTCCTTTGAAGAAACTTATAGCTAGAAGTAGTATTTGTACACTATCTTTGAATCTTAAAAGTATCCTCCTTTTAGGTTTACTGGCGATGAGATGAACAACATCTAATTTTCCAGTTTCATGCATTCATTTTCCTGTACATATGTTGCTAATCAACACACTCATTTTCCTTTGGTACTCTTGAGTGGTATAGTTGATTCTTAAGGCAACTTATGGTATTGGTGGAAAAGTTATATGTAATGCATCAGAAAAGTGTACTGATTTCCATGTGTAAACCTTTAAGCAATGGTTCATGGTATTGTACATCATGATGTATTCACATATACCACTAACTTTATAGTAAGAAACTAGAGTAATGCATGCGTTTAAGGAGTTATTTTGATTCTTCCAAAGAAAACATATTAGTCTTGGGAAATTTAGAATCTGGAATAGCTCCCATGATGGCAATAATGAAATGAGTTCTTGATTATCATAAGAGATATAATGGTTGACTTTTCCCACTAGTCATGCTCTAGTTTTCTTCTGTAATACTTTTATCAGAAAAGAGCAGTAAGATTATCATATCTTAAGAAATAATCAACAATCCAACAAGAGCAAATTTTGTAGAAACTCTTTAGTAAGCAAAACATTTTAGGTTTTGAAATTAGAGTGGATAAAATAGATGAGATACAAACTTAAGAAGAAACTTGGAGTGATTTACATTATGGGGTAGTTAAGTAAGGCATTCACAAATTATTATATTGAAGATATAGTCTACTATAACACCAAAATAATAGACTAATTTAGGGTTCTACCTGAATTTTGGCTTCGCTTTGGCTTTGACCAAAATTCAGACATTATGAACGTACATAAATAACAAATTGTCTTGATGTTCTAAATAAATTTGGCTTCGCTTTGGCTTTGACCAAAATTTATGCATTATGAACATACATAATAGACTGACTTATTGTTCTACATGAACTTTGGCTTCGCTTTGGCTTTGACCAAATTTCATGTATTATGAACATAAATAAATAAAACCAACTTAATGTTCTGCCTGAATTTTGGCTTCGCTTTGGCTTTGACCAAAATTCACGCATTATGAATGATATAAAATAATAAACCTCGGCTTAATGTTCTACCTAAATTTTGGCTTCGCTTTGACTTTGACCAAAATTCAGCATTATGAATGATATAAATAATAGACCGTCTTTAGTGTTCTACATGAACTCTGGCTTCGCTTTGGCTTTGACCAAAATTCACATATTATGAACACACATAAATATAGACTGTCTCAATGTTTTACATGAATTCTAGCTTCGCTTTGGCTTTGACCAAAATTCATGTATCATGATGAACATACATACACAATAAGGTAAAACACATAAATATAACATAACACCTTTGGGCCAGAAATGAAATATTTATGTAAATTAGGATAATAATTTATTATGTGTGTCATTAAACAATTAGTTGTTGGGTTCATTATCCAACAATACACATAATAACATAAAATGATATAAATTAAAGTTGGGCCATTCGCAAGTTATGGTCATACAAAACCAAATAAAGTAAGGCTTCCAAAAGTTAACATAAGGCATGCGAATTCGTATAAACGTTACGCGAAAAATTTATGCAGAAATAATTTATAAAAAGTATCACATGCGAAAGCTTAATATATAATTTATGTGGATCATACGAAAACATCAATTAATTAATTTCATAAATTAAATGAGCCATGTGAAATTGGAGATAGGGTTCACACCAACAAAAATATACAATTTAGTTTTGATAGCCATCGACATAAGGCAAGGCACTAAATTTTAAATATAATGACTGATCAATTAACCGCATATAAAACACATCATAGCAATCTAAACCCATCAATTAAGGTTCAACACACATAGTTCATATATATACGGGTATAAAAGAATCATAGGTGACATGATTTAATTACCAATTATATTTTAGTATATGCGATTCAAAACTAAATTTTATGAGTATTTAATTCATGTGCAAAATTCTTTTCCAGTAACATAATTCATGAATATATAATTAATTCATGAGGTGTAATTCAAATTAAATGAAACATTCTAGCATACACCTCCTAAAATTTAATTAATTTGAGAAGTCCGATTGTTTCCGAAAAAAGGAAACAGTTCATCGACTTGAATAAATCAATTTTAATAGTTCAAAACTCCAATTCCATAATATTGATTGATATGTTTTGCAGCTAACGTAAAACGCAAAACAAAAAATCAATATAACGAAAACAAGACAATAGATCAATTAACATGATCAGATTGATATAATCAACACTGCTCTGATACCACATGTTGATTATATCTTTAAACATGGGTTAAAACATAAAACCCTAATCATGTTTATTCAAGCCTTACATAATTATGAACATGAAATTATAGGCACTTACTTGTGGGAATGATTATCTTCGCAGACGATGATGATGAAGCCACGATTCCCGTTATGATGCCTTAGTCTTGATGGGATGATGAGAGAAAGTGTAGTTCTGGTGTTCATAAAAGAGTTCTTTGTATAACTATTTATAAACCATGACTACTATCACTAATGATCTATAATTATGATCATAAATCATGGTTGGTTATAAGCTCTTGGTATTCTCTCTATTAAAGGCATCTAAAGGGAAATCGTAAAGTCCTTTTAACTTATAACAATTACTTCCATCAAGTAAATGTTAGGAACTTGTAATTGTGTCATATTGGCAACGTTACTCAAATGATTCGTTAGGCCACATGAACGGGTTATTTCTAACATCGCCATAGAAAAATGCTGGCGGTGCACAATATGCGTATGTAGTATTTCATATATGCAGGAAATGATATATTGCGTATATCCAACTGAGTTTTTTTTTCTAATTTTTTTAGTATGCTACATATATACAGTATATAAAAAATAAGTTCTATTGTATATATGCAATATATCATGTACCCCATATATGCAAATCTTCATTTTCCCTTTTTTGAAAAAACAAAAAAAAAGAGTTCTATTGCATATATGCAATATAGCATGTAATACATATATGCAATGCTACATTAGCCTGTTGCGGACCGTAAGCACTTTCCTATTGTGGTCTGTAGCGTGTTTTTAGTGGGGTATTTTAGTTTTCTGACTTTCTCATTGAGATAAGTTTTCTTGTGATCCCTCCCCTACATAGATATTACATTTTTTTTTAAATTATATATTAAATGGTTTATTTCTTTTTCATTGTTCCACTGTATTGTACATTGTACAAGGGTTCGTATAAAATTTGCAATTATTCATTTATGGTTGAGTAAAGTTCTTTTTGAGTCCCTGTGGTTTGTGCATTTTAACCATTTGAATCCAAAAACCAAACTTGTCTTGATTTGAGTCCCTGTGGTTTCTAATTTTAACCATTTGAATCCAAAACGTAAACAACATTCAAATTAGAAACATTTGGTTTTTGGATTCAAATGGTTAAAATTAGAGACCACAGGGACTCAAATGGTTAAAATTTGAGAGGACAAGGACTCAAATCAAGACAAGTTTGGTTTTTGGATTCAAATTGTTAAAATACACAAACCACAGGGACTCAAAAAGGACTTTACTCTTTATGGTTTATTATGTAGTGAGTGTGCCCTATGATCTCTATGTCATGATTTTCATTTTACTATAACTATATTTAAAAACCAAATGAGAAATCGTAATAAACATTATACGAATTAGAAGATATTTTCCAAGGCAAAGCCCTCCACGCCGGTGGAAAAAAATCCCCCGCCCACGCCACCCCACGGTGTGGAGGGGCTTCCACACCAAAAACAATGTTGCACACCGTATGGTCTTAGAGGGGAGATATCAGATTCAAACACGGGTAAGAGCGAGTGGTTTAGGATTGATTATTGATGTAAAGTAGAGTAGTAGTAATATTTTCCGTTCAAGAAAATATAATATACGCTTTTATTTTTTATTAATCAAGGTTTTAGAAAAAAAAGTTATGCGTGAATGAATACGTTAATAGTATCTTTTCTACTAACAAAATATTTGTTAAAAGCATTGGATCATTAACCGTCTTTAATTCATGAAATTCGAGAAAATTTGAAAGATTTTAGAAACTAATTCAATTGTTTATCAAATCACCCCATTAATGGCTCATTCAATTATACAAAAAAAATGGTTCACAAAAAAGGTTCAAACAGATTTTGTGAACTAAAATATATCATATATGTGTGGATCATGTTGATTCACAGATTTTGTGAACCATAAAAAAGGTTCTATTGAATAAAATGTACATATGTCAGTTTCAAACAGTCTTTTTTCCATCAACAGTGTCACAGTGATAACAACAATATCAACAACTACAATACGTAGCAAATGTCCAAAAACATTAACTACGGCCCTGAAGGTCGGCGGGGAGGACAAACGGCCAGAGCCCGATATTTCGAATGGCACATTATTTTTTAAAAAAATCCGATATTTATATGTAAAAAAATAAATTAATAGGGTATACCCATATAAACACCAATATAGACACACTTACAAAACTATTTTTATGGTTTAGATTAGTTATTAGCCCATTGTGATTAGGTTTAGACCGCCTAATACCCAATTTCTTTAAGGCCTAAGGGCATGTTTTTTCGAGTTCGAACATGGTACACGAATTCTCGGGGCCGGCCCTGATTTAACTATGTTTATGTATTATGACATGTCATTCTTTTTTATACAAATATAACATAATCATGTTGCCTGGAAAATGAAGAAAAACAAATAATCATAAAAAATAACTAGTTACTGTTGGGGTATACGCACGCGGAAGCAACACACACTCACGAACACTCGATCGCAGAAATAGAAATATGAACGACACAAGAATTTACGTGGTTCGGTTGCCAACTGCAACCTACGTCCACGGGGCAACTAAGGTATTTCTTTCATTCCATTGCACACAGATTACAATACAGACCAGTCACTTATATAGAGATTACATGAGACATCAAACAAAGAAGCAGAAGAGAAGTTGATGTCTTCCGCCTACTTCTTTGACACGCCGCAAAACATGGTTGCGCCTAACATGGCTGCGCCTAACATGTCTGCTGCCGACTTTGACAAACCACAAGCTGCCTAACATTGCTGCTGCCGACTCTGCCACAATCTTTGACAAACCACAAGTGGCTTCACACTCAACAATCTCCCACTTGAAGCCACGGAACAATCTTCACATGTGCTTCAACTGTGCATCTGTATTTCTGTAAGAATCTTTAGTACCTTCCTAGTTACCCCACCCCGCCTTCATTATTCCTGAAGGCCAGCTGAAGCTCCCCCGAACTCCAACCCAACAGTCTTACCAGACTCAGCCGTGACTGAAACCGCCACTGACTCATTCTCTATCTCAACCGGCTTGCACACTCCACCGGATCCAGAGATACACCGAGAATCAAAACCACTCTCCAAAATCAGCAAGTGTTTCCCAGGAGAGATTTTATCAATCGGAATACCGGTCTTCAAAACCCAACGGAGTTTTCTGTGATTGTACCCGGAACACGACCCGTGCTCCCACTATCACCAAATCCCCTGACTGGCTTAAACCTCCGATCCCGTTCAGCTTGAATCACCTTGGCACCAGGCTTCGCCCTTGCAATACGAACCCTCTTTTGCCCCTTAGATTCAGCGAACCAAACTTTGTCTTGCTTAACCGGGATGGTCACTCCCACAGCAGATACCTTAGCCATATACAATGATCCTCGCTTCTTTCCACGTGCAATAACCAGATTCCCATTAATCACCTTCCATTTACCCAATGGAGTAACCAGATTAACATCTCCCATGCCCGTAACACAAAGAATTTGATCATTAGCTAATCGTATCTTCCCAAAGTTTCCTTCAGATTCACCATCGTTTCCCCCGCTGTGCATGGCGTGAAACGAAGCACCAGAATCCATGACCCAAGAGTCTTCACTGCCTTCCACTGAGTCCCAATGCATCAAACCCAGACGCATTCTCAGAAGCAGAATTCAAATATTCATGACATCGACTCCAAAAGATGTCTGAACCTCCATGCAGCCCACAAGTCAACTATGCCAGCTCCCACTGCAACAGTTATCCCAACCCATGCCAAACGACACTCCATGAGCCGAACCTTTACTCGTACTATTCCTGTGAAAAATCTTCACCCAGTACAAAGATCCATTCAAATGTCAAACAGCTGATCACCACCGAAGAAGGAATACCATCCACAATTCCAGACCAGCTAACCGGCAAACGGTTATAACTACAATAGAGCTTCCAACAAGCAATAGTTTCATGACTTGTCATTGACTTTCTTTTCACTTGTGTCAACATCAACAATCCTGTTGATTCCATTTTCTCCATGTTCTCACCCATCGACCAGTACCACATCCAAGTTCCCATGACAACCCAATCAACCGAAACCCGAAACCGTCACAAACCTCGGTTTCACAAATTTTTCGGTTCATAATAAATGTCAAAACATGAACTTGAAACACAAACCATATTTAGCCCGCAACCCAAACTCGACCAACGGCTGAATATCCCAGCGGCTCCAATCGAATTAAAAACGGCTAAATAATATTTTAATTTGGTACAAACCTCGATCACCTCGCCCAAAAAAAATAATCCGGTGATTTCCAAGAGTTTACCCGGCTCCAGTCGACTAAAAAATTAATCGACAACCACAAACTCTAAATCACCACTCGATCACATTGTCCCACAAAAAATACCCCCTTATTTTCTTTGTTGGACCACAAGATTAAAAAAAACAAAAAAATCTCCTTTATCTTTTTTTTCTTTGTTTTTTGATCGTGGATGCCAACCACACTCAAGATGTTTTTTTTTTTTTTGTCTTCTACTACAAATAGAATCATGGACAATTCATACTCTCTATTTTTATCACAAATTCCACAAGAAAAGTACTCTGCATTACCCTTCTTCTTGGTTTGAACGACAACAGCAAGAACAACCCTTTTCTTCTTTCAAACACAAGACAACCACCCAGCGATTCACGGGTCTCCGGCGATTCCAGTCGGCTTCAAACTACCGACACACCAACCTAATCGCTACCCCGCGATTCACAGGTCTCCGGTGATTCCAGTCGGCTTCAAACTGCCGACACACCAACCTAATCGCGATCTCAGGTATTCTGTCTTTCTTTCGAATCGTGTTCTTCGTGTGTAAACGAGCCGTAGCTCTGATACCAGTTGTTGGGGTATACGCACGCGGAAGCAACACACACTCACGAACACTCGACCGCAGAAATAGAAATATGAACGACACAAGAATTTACGTGGTTCGGTTGCCAACTGCAACCTACGTCCACGGGGCAACTAAGGTATTTCTTTCATTCCATTGCACACAGATTACAATACAGACCAGTCACTTATATAGAGATTACATGAGACATCAAACAAAGAAGCAGAAGAGAAGTTGATGTCTTCCGCCTACTTCTTTGACACGCCGCAAAACATGGCTGCGCCTAACATGGCTGCTGCCGACTTTGACAAACCACAAGCTGCCTAACATTGCTGCTGCCGACTCTGCCACAATCTTTGACAAACCACAAGTGGCTTCACACTCAACAGTTACATGATAATAAACCGATCAATCGTTTATCCTGTTGGAGAAATTTTGCATGAGATAATACCTCGATTAAATATATTAATGTTGTGCTACACAAATTAAAAACTGGAATGAGATTGTAATTTTCCTAACAACCATATAATTCATTTGTAAATTTGTATATTACTATGTTAGTTTATGGATCATGTGTATTACACGGGTGAATAACGAAAACATCTTACGTAAGTCAAAGATGATAGATACCATAAAAAATTGCTTAAGACCACTTATAATCAGAAAAAAAAAAAAAAAAGTAAAGTTGTTTGAAAGATTTTCGGATACGGCCCTAAACAGCGCCATGATACAACAAAAATGGCCATACTTTTAGGCTTTTTGCATAAAGTTCAGCTGTATTAACGGGCCAGGCAAAGCCCAAACATTTCAAATCCACTCATCCATGAGAAAATTATATTTGTTCACGTTTTTAATACATAAATCATATGATTGTCTGCAAGTTAAGTTCTTGCTCGAGGCCCTCTCAAATTTTAAGGCTTCAAGCATATATCCTATTCAAAAATGATATAAAAAGATTAATTATAAAAATATCACGATTTATATATCAATCACTATGCTGCCTTTTTCTTTCAATTTCACATCAACTAGAAGGAAAAATCTAACTCTTGTTTTCTTACTTAGTCTACTCTTTTCTTCAACATGCAATGTGATTCTTTTTCAAGTAACATACAAAAATTGACATTGCTATATAAAGTTGTTTTTGCTACTTTGGTTTATATATAAACTAACGTTTTCCTGTTGTTTGCGAATATTCTTTAAAAGGTAGAAATATTAAGACACTCTAATAATACTTTTGTTATTTTTAATTCATAAAATCTTCATAGAAAGGCATGTGCAAATCTCATGACCTTCGCATCTAGGGGCCGACCCAAATAGAGTGGGTCGGAGTCCCCAGACTCCAATCTTTTTTGAAATTTTACTAGATCCGGTGGATTAAATTTTTCAAAGAACTCATAAAAATAATTAGTTGGACATCATGGTTGTAAAATTAAAGTTGTTGTAGTGGTAAATTCCCTTGTTTAACAAGAAGAAGAGGTTATAGGTTCAAGCTTAATTCAACCCGTTTTTTGCTTTTGCTTTTTTTTTTCCTTTTGTAAGTTCAAATCAAGACTAGTATTTTTATAAAACAAATTAAACATAAAGACATATACATACATAGCAAACACCTCAATCCTTTTTAAAATTAACATGTTTTAGACTTTGTGAGGTGATCCTTGTGAATTGGTCGGTTATTAGCTACTTTGGTATTGCGTTACCCACTATGATTGGTATTGCGTTACCCAATGTGATTGGTATTGCGTTACCATTTGTTTGAAGGCAGAAAATTCTTCAAGAACACAAATATAACATAAACGGTAGCCACTTATCCAAAACTAATTAATTATATCCAAGCATACAGAAATACACCAGCAGCTCTTTAACGTCTAAGCAATGACTAACCCACCTCTCTAATTGTTGAGTCAAAAACATCGACGAAGCAAAAAAAAAAAAAAAAATCGAACATGGCTAAATTGAATTAAATTTACGACAACACAACCCCGCCTCGACCCGACCTGACCCGAAGGACGGCCAACTCGAAAAATCTAACTTGTGGTTGTGAAAAATCTTAACAATGAAAAAAGCGGACCCGACCCATTAGAAAAAAATCTTGGGACCACCACTTTTCGCACCTCAAGCTAGCATTAAGTAGCACAAGTGGGTTATGACTAAACAAGATGTATATCTTTTTAGTTGGTTGATCATGACAAGATAGAAGACAAAATGCTATTTGATGTTTTACAAATACCTACTTGATTGCTTGTTTTATTTAGTTATAAACAACACTATATTCACATCCATTCGGTGTTCTTTTAACTAAAAGAATATTCAAACTGAGAAAACCCAAAATCTACAAATTTAAAATTAGATTTTAGATATTAATAAAAAGAAATAGATTCTTCTGTACTATACTTGTCTGCTGCTTGTACATAATAAAGCTTTTTCCAATTTACAAAGCTCTAAAAAGCTGGCCCTTGTGCACATCTAAAACATCAACAAAATTCTACACACAACTCATGTGAATTTTATGTACTCCTATAATATTCCTAATTAATAAACTAATTTCCTATTAACCAAAAATAACATTTTTGCTCTATAAACAACTACTTGACAATGTCTACGCATCACATTATGTTATACAATACAATTCTACGATGCAGACGATTATAGAGGCATAAGTGAGAAAACGCAACTCCTTTCAGGAATTTGTACTCCCATGCTCATCATTCAAAGTCTAAGCATGCTAGACACTTCAACAACAAGTCTCTGTGTTATTAAAAAAACAAAATAATAGATCAGAAAGCTATCTTAAAAATATGATTAGAACATATAATGATATAATTATAGTTGAAGCAAGTTAGTTAAGTTAGTTGTGATTTATACATACCCGATGATCCAGCTTCCGAGTTCTTCATCAATCTTATTCGTTTGCACGATTCAACAAACATCCTAGAAAATCAAACCGAAAACGGTTAATTCATTAGAAAAATAATTATCTATGTATCTTAATTCATAACATACCAAGTAACAGTGATTCTTTTGTCTTTTATGATGGGGTTTTTTTAATAGTAAACTTTAAGATTTTTCATTTTTGTAGTAAAACTTTGGTTTTCTATAATTTTGACACAAAAGTTAAATGAGTTTAGTTTTTGTTTTATGTTTTTTTTCAGGAGTTGATCGCCGTTCAGTTGCTACTTAGCTTTCTAATATATGTTGGTATAAAATTCGACTTCGTCTACGTTTTATGTCACACGTGTCTCTTGCTGTTAGAAATTCGTGTTTTTATTTTACGTTTTTTTTTCCGGTTTTAGTCGTCGCCCACACCGCAACGCGAGGGGCATATTAAGACTAGTTGTAATAATTTATGCACATGCAGGCTTACTTCCATGGAACATCACCAACTAACATCCAGTCTCCATCTTTATCTTCATAAGTTGGAACATATTCAGTACCATTCACAGGGTCCATCAACTTCATCTCCTCCATTACATTTTCTATTCAACAAATTAGGTAAAAGTTGAGTTGATTGTAAAAAAAAACATATTATAGTTAATAATACATAATAATTCAGATCATCAAATTATGTTCTTACTGATTGCAAAACAGGAGAACATATCTTCAAAACTAGACAGAAGTTGCTGATATCCTGAGTACAATTCAAGATCAACTTTTCTTAAGTATGGTGCTCCGTCAACCGCCACCTTCACATACATGCAACCGCTTTTCGCCATGTTTTTCCGGTAAGATCTAACCGGTGGCCATCCTACCACTTGCTCCCTGTAAATATTATCATATCAATCGGTTAATCAATTCAAGTGACACATTGCAACTAATGAAATAATATTATTTAGTTTATTTTTTCTTCAACAATTTATGTTCATTAACCATTTTCTATATATAAATACGCAGTTGTGTTTAATTTTATTTGTCAGCATTCCTATATTTTTATAAATTTTAAAAACAAACTAGGATGAATATATAGCAACAAAAATTCTATATTTTTTTGTATAATATATTTGTATTACTTAATTTGCTTTTACTTTAATAACTTACATTCCTTAATCATTTTATAAATATAAATACATAGTCATCTTAAATTTATATTTATGAACATTCCGGCAATATAAACGTAGTTATATTCAAATAAAGTACTTTCTGTACTTGAACCGTGACAAACTGAATTAAAACCGACCGAGCAACATGGGAACTAATATCAGTATTGGTACTATCAGAACCAGTACATGTATACGTTTTATGGTTTTCAAGCAATGTAAAACACATGTCGGTAATATTTCTGTATTATTTAATTTGTTTTTACTTTAATAACTTACATCCCTTAATCATTTTATAATATAAATAGGTAGTTATCTTAAATTTATATTCGTCAACATTCCAGCATAAAAAAACGTAGCTATATTCAAATAAAGTACTTTCTGTACCTGAACCGTGACAAACTGAATTAAAATATCAGTATCGGTACTATCGAAACCAGTATCTGTAGACGTTTTATGGTTTTCAAGCAATATAAAGCACATGTCGGTAACTTTTTTGCATATCACGACTTTATTTTTTTAAGTTTTTTCTTTCGGTTAATATACCGGGTATCAGTAACAAAACGAACCAAACTGGTACCGGCCAAATTTTGCTATTACAGATTATGATCGAACTTACTTTGAAGGAGGAGATCTCCTTACGACGGAGCATTCCGAGCTGGATCGATCAGTCCCGCCTAACTTTAGATCAGTTGTAACCGAAAACGTTCGTTTCGCTCCTGATTTTCGAGAGTTACCGCCTGGCAATCCTAAGGTGAGCTCTGTATCATTGGTATTAAGGCTACCGATGGAGACTACGGTGGTGGTAGGTGGCTCCGACGTGATGGTGGATGCTTCAGATGACATTTTGGTTGGTATGATTGTTATAAAAAAAAAAGTTAGTTGTGTGAGTGTATGGGAAACTTTGTGAAGTTATATAGAGAGTGACAATAGATTATCGAACCATTGAAGGTTTGACACGTGTTGTTTTCAAGAGCGGTTAAGATTCTTCCATGTTACTTCCAGAAAGGGTGTGTGAATTTATAACACTAACCTAACACGAAATTCGTCAGTTTAATTTTAGTCTAAACAGATTTGGATCAGTTTCAGGTTGAACTCACGAAGCCGTTTAGATAAACGGATCAGGTTCGGGTCAAACAAGTCAGGTTGACGGATTAACCCATTTAAACGATTTACATTATATTATATTAAATTTTTTACAATATGTTTTAATAAATTAAATTGGGTGTATCAAATTATGAGTTTAAACAATTTACATTTGTGTTTTTTTAAGTAAATTATAATTTTACTATAAATTTGCAAACAACTTAAAAATTCGGGTTAAGCGGGTCGTGTTCGGGTCAACCCGTGAATATTTTGGTCGTGTTCGGGTTCATATGTATGACACGGATTTTCGGGTTCGGGTTAGGTTCAAGTTCGTCTAGAAATTTTGGGGTTGTGTCGGGTTGAACCCATAAACACGACCCATTTAGCACCCCTACCTTCGAGTGCATCATAGATTCAGAGGTTGTGTGGTTGCCTTTGGGAATTTGGGGTACATCTTGCCCATAGATTGTGATTAGGGTGTAAATGAGCTAAGCGGCTCGTGAGTTATTTGAGACCGACTTGCTCTAAGTTTTAATTGAGTTAATTTTAAACAAGTTCGAGCCCGTGCTCTACTTGTTAAGTTCGAGCTGTCTTGCAAGATTAAACGAGCATATTATTTAAATAACTTTTATTTAATATGTTTTTATAATAACTATCATTATATTTAATACTAGGTTAGAACCCCGTGTATTACACGGGTTGAATAAATATAATTTATATATTAAATAATAAAAATTTAGATCTTTATTAACCTTATATATTGTACGGGTTAAATAAATGTAATTTTGTATATCAAATAATAAAAAAAGTTATATCTTTAAAAACCATGTGTATTACATAGATTAAATAAATGTAGTTTTGTATACTAAATATTAAAAACGTCTTATCTTTAAAAAACCCGTGTATAATCGGGTTGAATAAATCTACCAAAATAAAAAATTACATCCTTAAAAACCCTGTATATTACACGTGTTGAATAAATTTTAAAAAGAGTTATATCTTTAAAAACCATGTGTACTACACAGATTAAATAAAAGTAATTTTGTATATTAAATACTAAAAACGTCGTATCTTTAAAAAAACCGTGCATAGTCGGGTTGAAAAATCTACTAAATAATAAAAAAATTATATCCTTAAAAAACCCTGTGTATTACATGTGTTGAATAAATCTAATTTTACATAGCAAATGATAAAAAGTTATATATTTAAAAACTTCGTGTATTACACGGGTTATATAAGTGTAACTTTGTATAGTAAATAATTAAAAAAAATTATATTTTTAAAAACCCCACGTTTTACACGAGTTGAATAAATATAATTTTGTATACCAAATAATAAAAAAGTTATATTTTTAATAAATTAGGATAACTTTTAATATTAATTTATTATTTATATATTTTATTAAAGTATGATAAGATTTAATATTAATGTATTATTTATTTAGTTAATATAAGATAAATATAGATTTAAGGATACATTCAATGAATGACACGTGTATAAAAGTTTGTTTCTTTTATTATAGTAGATAGATTATGATAAAAATAACTAGACTATATATATACACATATAACTTAATTGATTAAATTATAAACCAGTGAATTCGAGCTTGGGCCAGGTTAAACGAGCTAAACTTGAGTCTTTACGAGTCCGGACTTAGCTCAGTTTGTTTACACCCCTTATTACGACCACTGCATTGATTTTTTAAATGGTAACCCAAATGTCTTGTTATAGATAAAACGATTTGAAAGAGAAATATATGTACATGGAATGCTATATGAAACTAAACACACGTTATTATTTAGCTATAAAAATGAATTTGTTGATTTAACCTGCTATAAATGCAAAGAAAGAGAGAGATGGGCCCATATGTCGGGTCACTTAATGTTTTAGATGGATATATGTTATGATAGTTTTTTTAACCGCAAATTTCTTTTATTCCTGTCGTCTGTGGGACTTGAACTTAAAATCTTCCTCTTCCAAGGTGTTTAACGGTTTTCCTTTTGCCAATTGACCACCACCCTATTGGTTATGATAGTTGAATCTTCTTTTCAACACTTGTTTGGTTTAACAAGTTAGTCCGGTCTTAAAACCTGCTCGGCTAGGAAATTGAGTAACAACATTTTTTCCTTACCATCATATCATTAATTAGTTTCGTATAGTTTATTAAAAACTCATAGTTTATATGCGTTTAATAAAGGAAAATAAAATGCTTAGCTAAAGGTATCTCCTAGCATACTCCCCCTTCCACCTCACACTCATATAAGATGGATATTAATTTTTCAGTAAATTGCAGTTTTACCCCCTGTGATTTGGGGACGCTGACCCCCTTACTCCTTATCAATGGCCAGACTCATCTTTCATCTGGTAAGTTAATCGATTTAATGGATTTTAAAGGTTTTTCACAAATTGTGATTAAGAGGTTTTTCATGTTCTTCCTGGTCGGAACTTTGTGTTTCATTGACAACCCAGATCGTTGAGGGTAGTTCTTCATAGAGTTGAGTTGTGTCGTTTCCGTTAAGAGAGATCTTGGGAGGTTCTTCACAGATCTGAAGGCGTTGTTCTGGGCGTTGGATATGTTACAGTTTTCGGCGACTAATCCTGTTGTTACTCAATTAAACTACAAATTATTGGTTCTGTTAGAGAATATATTGAAATTACCTTACAATAAGTGGTGTCGTCTTCTTCAACGATCCAACCAGCTTCGTTACAAAGGGCTTTTAAGACCTCGATGTTGTCGTAGTGCGGAAACTTATAGTTACCGTAAATTCGAAGACCATCGAATATCTTAGTGGCGATTATAGCTTTGAATCTGATTGTGAACCTGATTTTGAATATGATTTGATTGTATATTAGGTTTTTTTAGATAAATAATAATATAATAAGAATTAGGGGCAAAACGACTTTTCACCTTCTCATTAACGGTCAAAGTAACGTTGACCGGACGGAGGGTTGTGGATTGACGCAATCAGAAAACGACCGGGGGTAAGACAACAAAATTTGAAAATAAAGGATAAGGGTGTCAGCACCCCAAAACCACAGAGAGTAAAATTGCAGTTTACTCTTAAATTTTAATGATAGGTCTCCTCCATTTTATAAAGGGACCTGCTAGATTTATCAACACCCAAAATAAAGAGTAAATTGCCAAAATTGTCCCCAAGGTTTGGGTATGTTTGTTAGTTTCATCCAAAACAATTTGTATCATATTACCCTTTACTTTTGGGTTTTTTTTACCATTTTCATCCAAACGTCTAATTTGATTTATTTTTTTCTGTTAAACATTTGTATGAAAATGAAAAAAAAAATCCCAAATCTCAGATACGATTTTGGCAAAAACAAATTAGACGTGTGGATGAAAATGACAAAAAATCCCAAACGTGAAGGGCAATATTGTACAAAAAAATGTTAATGAAACTGACAAAATGCCCAAACTTTAGGGACGATTTTGGCAGTTTACTCCAAAATAAATTAAGAAAAATATAAGACTATACGGTGTGGAGGGGCTTGAAAACGACGCATTATTCGACACGTGGATGACACGTAAGCACGCGTCAGAAAAGTGACGTGGTACCAAAAAGCCCGGTGTGAGATGGGGTGTGGAAGGGTGGCGTGGTGGGACACGTGGCATACACGTTTATAATTATTTTCAATTTAAAAAACAAAGAAAATCAATAAAAAACCCACCACCCAATGAGAAGCCTCCACACCACATATCACCCAACCTCAACGCCGATGTAAAACATGTCGCTCTTCCCTCCTCGACAGCCTAAACAACAACAACAACAGGGTGGTGTGGTGGCGTAGTTAAGACCTCCACGGCAAAAACCACGCTCCTCACCGTATGGTCTAAAAGCGGTGTTGGATCGTTGTTTGACCCGATTGAGTCGTTCAGAAGAGTTTTACATCCAGTTTAAAGGCGGAATCAGTAAACCGGACACGAATACAGCTTGTACTCTTTAATCTGTTGCTTGTATTGATAATAACAATGTTTACAACCTGAACAGAAATTGGCAGCACTTCGTTACACCTTCGGAAGTTGCGTACCAAGTGAAATGACAACAACCCTATATATAGATGTTAAGATTTCGCTTGAAGGTAACCAGAACCAGCTGAAGCGAAATCTATTATGTATGATTTCGCTTGAACAGTTTCAAGTTCACTTCAAGCGAAATCATTACTTAACCCTCATTTCTCAGTTTCTTAAACCTTGTGCACAGAATATCCTATTACATGATACAAGACGAAGTCAATAGACGTAGTGCACTAACAGACTCCCCCTCGGATATTGACGCAGTCTTCAGTGACTAATCTCTGTTATGACACCTTCTTCAGTCTTGATCATTCTGCCTTCTCATTTGAGTTGTAACATTGTAAGCATCTAATAATCTTTCTCTTCTTCTATTAGCTACAGGCTCCCCCTTTCGTTAAGCTTCCGTGTTTTGGGATCGACACCTAGCTTTCCATCTACAATCTCTTTCATGTTTCAAACCTGACTTCAGACTCCCCCTAAGACTTTGCTCTTGGGATCGTAATCTGGACTATCATCTGCAATTTCTCATCCATTTATAAGTAACAACATTAAAAACTTCCAAATATTGTACTCTAACAATTCAAACCTTCTAAACCACTTCTCATGAATTTTGTAGTTTCATCGAATCGTATCGAAAACTAACTCTATAACAAAATAAGCATCCAACTCCCCCACAGTTAATCATCCAAGTCCAAATTAATGACCTTGGAGATATCACAAACTGTTTTTGATTTTTGATTTTAAAATGACAAGTTTCAAATTAATGAACTTGTTTTAATTTCAAAAACACAATCAGCTTACTTAGATTTTGAAACTCAGCACTCAGACATCAGTTGTCAAAAATAAAGCAGAATCAAAATCTTTTTGTATTTTCTGAAAATATAAAGCAGTAAAGAAATATGTACAAACATATTTACAGACAATATTTTTGTTTTGAGTATGCGTCAGAGGATCATATCAGTTAATTACAAGTCACAAGTACCGTTAAGCTACATTTCATACTCAGACTTAAACAATTTACTTCGATTGTCGATATACTGATCCATCTTAAATTTCCACACAAATTTCAATTTACTCAGGATACGATTTAGATGAATTAAGAACTTAGATCATTCATGTGTCCCACCTCTTGAATATACTCCCGTATCCAGAATCCCAATAATCAGTCTTACAGGTGAGAATACTACAATGATATCTGTATATAATTTAGGTATGCGAGGGCCGAGGGATCTCAGGTCGATACTTCCGTATACGCAGAGAGATATCAGCTTCGACTTTAAGGTATGTCCCCTTTAGAGGATCTTTTTGCTTACAACAGCAGCGACTATCAATTTTATTGTTTCATCAGCATGCTGAGGGTTTAATGCTGTGTTTCAAGCATTGAAGCAAGTATTAGCCAGGGATTAGGTCAGAACTACCGTTCAGCAGAAATCCCGGAATAATACCCCAGATATCATAGAGTATAAAGACCTAGTATATCAGATTACGAGACCTTTCAAACGAGATTTCAGGGGTTACCTATATATCCAAGTAGTGTTCCCCACGAATTCACAAGTTTGAATTTAGGTTTATATCCCGAATAAATCTACTAAATGTGCAAAAACCTATCGACACATCATCAGTAAGATTGTTTAACTCTTTTATACTTTCCATTTCTTTAGCGTACTGTAACTGTCTACTGATGTACTATCATTTCCTCTGTTTACGCAAAAACTCAAATTTTTTTAATTTTATCATGTTTTTGACTTTTACAAATTTTCAAATGTTTTTGTATTTTCTAATGACAATTTTTCTCCCCCTAAAATGCAAAACCATTTAAAGAAAATTTGACAACCAACACTGATAGCTTTGTCTCGCCATCCATTTTCTGCTTCAAGCGCTCTGATTTGCAGAAAATATAACGTACCCCCATGATTTACAACCCATTGATCTTAACAGTTTGAAAACCGTTTTTCAATCTGATGAAAGTAATCATGTTTGTTCAGCCGTGAGGGTTTCGGCGTATTCAATCAACATACATTCAAACAAAATTAAAAACAAACATATTTTTGGTTTTTAATTTTTCAATTTTTTTAGGATTTTGAAAATATTGTTTATTTATGTACAGAAAATCAAACTAAACTCCCTGTTCAACCAAACCAGGGTCCTGCAACCTCTTCCAGTGCCAGGTTGCTCCAACTACCATTCTCACAGTCTTCAGCTTCATTGAGCACCTGCACATTCAAACTTTATCAATCATTTGAACAATTTAGCCCAGGTCTGTTGAACCTTAGGCATTTCAATACAATAATGTTCATTCAATTTTGGAAACTCTTTGTCATTTAAAACTTGTTCAACTTTGACTTCAACTTTCTCATCTTTTACAGACGTCACTTGTTTCTTAATACTCCACATTTGACCTTCCGGAGTACCTCTTTTGTAAAAAAATTTCTCTTTTTGAACCTTTTGATTTTGAACAACATTTTTCGGTTTCCAAAACTCTTTAGGTTTTGTCATATCAACAGATGTTTTCCAACTCTGTGTTGTTCTCAATCTGGGTGTGTGAGAATTCCAGGTCTGTCTTAAATCGAACCTGTTCAGGTTTGATTTCCAATTTTGATTTGAAGCAAACTTGTTTGTATTGAACCTCCAAGTTTGTTTCGAATCAAATCTGGTTAACCTTGATTTCACATCCTCAGATTTCTGTTTTTCAACATCAACAGGCTTTGGATTTGGACACTTTCGTGCAACATGTCCAATTTGATCACATTTAAAACACACTTTCTTTGAAACATCCTTGACCTGTTGTTGTTTCTTTTTCATAGCATCAAACTCCTCATTAGACTGTTGTCCAATTTTTAGTTTTTCCTCTTCTTTCAAGCTTTTCCCTTGAACAAAACTCATCTTTTGTTGCACATTTGATTTTTTACTTTGATTCCAATTCTGTTTCTTTTTATAACCCAAACCAGCCTTCATGTTTTTCTTCTTAAAACCAGGTTTGTTATAAAAAGATTTATGACCTTTACCAGCAAACTTTGGAATCTCAGACTTCTCAATCTCAACCATTTTGAAGACTTTATCAACCTTTTCTGAAATCACATTCTGAATCGGGAATACAACATCTAAGAATAATTTGTCCGATCCAATCATGGTATAAACCAATCCTTTTGAATCATCATTCAAATTTTTCTCGGATTTTGTGTTTTTCGAATAACCATCATAAAAATTTCCTTCATCTTCATCCTGTGATTCAGACTTACCTTTTGTAGACTCATCTTTCAAAACGCTTTCAATAACCTTACTTACCACCTCTGAATCATTAGCATCATCAGATTTGGAGTAAGTCACATCGATACTTTCAGGTAACTGGTCAGCTATATTCAAACCCTTTGCCACCTTTTCCTCATCATAAAAAGTATAATTGTTTCTCAATGGTGGTGGTACCTGATGAAATTCTGAACCAATACCCTTTTTGCAATTTTCAGTATCTTTGTCATCTGGTGTGATGTTGAAAATGCGTTCGAGAATGTACGAAGAGTTATGATAACTTTGAAGTTTTGTAACAACCTTTTCTTTTTCAGCCAAGACTTGTTTAAGATTTGCAATTTCATCAACACATTTGTTTAATTCAATTTGTTTTCCTTTAAACTGTCTTTCATACATTTCTTTAGTTGTTAAAGTTTCAGACAATCTTTGATCAAAACTTTTGACTTGGCTCTTCAAAGTATCATAAGCTTCTTGTACTCTCTGATTCGACCACTTTAAAGAATCATACTGTTTTTGTAAATCTTGAAATTTCGATTCTTTTTCAACACAATCAACACATTTTGTAGAACACAGTTGTCTATAAACATCATTATCCTTTTCAAGACCTTGACATTTCTGTGTCAATTTTTCAACTTTTAGTTTCAAAATTTCTTCTTTTTCAATCATTTCTTTACATTTCATTTTGAAAACATTTTCAAGTTTGCTTGTTTCAATATCTTTTGTTTTGATTATATCATCTTTTTCAGTACAGGCTTTGCACATTTCTATGCAATTCCTACACTTGTTTTCTTTTTCATCAACCAATTCAACATTCGATAGATCAGAAGATTTTCTAACCTCAGTTTCTTTCAGCATCGGTTCTTCTGATTCAACTTTCTGATCGTTCTCCTTTTCTTCTTTCTGAACTTCTGCATTCTTCTGTTCTTCTTCAGCTTTCTGTTCCTCTTCAGCAGCAATCTTCGCAACAGTTTTCACTTCTTCAATCATCTTCTTCAGTTCTTCTTCTTTTCTCTTCTTCATCTCTACTACCTTCGGTAAACTTGTTTCAAAAACTTCTCTAATCTTCTTCTCCAAATCAGGCAAATATGCTTTATCAGATAACCTTCGTGTGTTGAAAGTAGCCTGCCTTGGAACCAAATTTATTACAGCTTCGAAATCCACTTTTGATGGGTCAACAACTGGATTACCCCGTGGATCCATGTAACATTCCAACTCTTCATTCCATCTTTTTGCTCTCTGGGCTTCTTTGAATGGTTCGTTTAATTTTCCAATTTCCCATCTTGCATAGTCTGCTTTCCAATATCTATCAGGATCAGCATTAGCCACAAATGCATAACCAACTGCATCTTCTTCAGGGCAAACCTGACTCCAGTCATAACCTTCATCGTCATATATAACTGCAAGAGCCCTTGATTTTTCTTCAGACTGTTTCAATCTTGGAGGCTCAGACTTGTTCTGATGGTAAATCGCTTTCCTGTAGTAATCTTCATTGAATGGATTCTCCGATTCATTAGCATAAGCGTTTCGACATTCTCGTTTGAAATGACCTTTCTGCTTACACTTAAAACAAGTCACCTTCGATTTATCAAACCCCAACTTAGTAGATGCACCACCAATTGACTTTCTCCCCGTGATCTCCATGAACCGTTGTGCCCGACGAACTGCACTAGCCATGCACCATCTAATATCCATTAGTTCCATTTCCTCGGGGTCTAATTGATCATAATCTTCTTTCGTCAAATTGGTATTGCCAATCTTCCCTGCAACAAGGCTTTCATACGATTCAAGTACAGATGCCAAGAAAACCATCTGTTGTTTTGCCGACTCTTCGCTAAAATTCTGCCCATTTTTCAAATCCACTGCGATATTACACTGAAACAAATTCTTGGAAGCAGATTGATCAGAAGTTGTTGAAGAAGATCCACTGTGAAAACCACTGTGAAGACTTTCATTGTTCACTGAGCTTGAACTTTCTGCAGAAAATGCTGTTCTTGGTGACCCAGCCTGCGGTACTCTGTAGTAAAGCTCTATATTCTGCTGATAAGCTGAATTGTTGACTTTAGATCTCTTTATCTCCAGTTCATGACTTTCAAGCTTTTCAATCAGCATATCCAATTTCAAATCTTCAGGCTTGATTGTATTTTTCAACATTAGAGCAAAGTATTTCCACTCTTGATCATCTGGCAATGAATCAAACAGTTTATCCACCAGCTCCTCTTCAGAAGGTAAGATTTGATGTCTGATCAGCTCCACTTTCAAATGTCCGAATCTCTCAATCATTTTACAAACAGATTCATTTTTCATACAATTGAATAAATCAAACTCTTTACGCAACAATTTCTTTTTGTTTTTAACAATTTCATTACTTCCTACACACTTTTTCCCTAATGCTTCCCACAAACTCTTTGAAGTTTTCTCTTGTTCAAGTAACGAAATAATATCCTCTCTCACTGACTGTTTGATTAATGTGATCATTTTATATTCAGCTACAAAATTTTTTGTATCTATGTCTGTGAAATCTTTTGCTTCTATTAACTCTCCTCCCTCTTTTACTGGTTCAGTGTATCCATTTGTCAGTTTTAACCAACTTTCAGGAGCGAAAGCTTTTACCCAACCCTCAAATCTGTTTTTCCACCAGTGATAATCTTCCACTTTCATTAGCTTTGGTGGCTTCTGTTGGCTCCCGTACATGTTCTCAAACTTCAAATTCTCCGAAATCTCTTTTGAATATTCTTTCATCTCAGATCTTCTATCTGACGATTCAGAAGTGAACGCGTACATATCGCTAAACGGGTTTATAAAATTATCATCCATCGTGAACGTACCTGAACAGAAATCAGTCAAACACTTAGAAATTTTTAGGTTTCGAAAATAGAACAGTTTCAAGCGAAAACAGTAGTATAATACTGTTCAAGCGAAATCAGTTAGCAAAACTGATTCAAGCGAAATCTGCTATTTCGCTTCAACAAAACAATCGAAATCCAAATCTGTTACAAGCGAAACTAACTATTTCGCTTCAAAGGTTTTCAAGCGAAATCCAGCAACAACTATTTCGCTTCAGCAGTTTTCAAGCGAGACCAACTATTTCGCTTCAGATATTTCAAGCGAAATAGTCCAAAAGTCAGATCTGAAGCGAAAACAACCTGTTATCTACGAACAACTTCAAGCGAAATCTGGTTTTAGGTCAATTTTAACATGTTTTAGTCTGAATTTTAGTCCGAAACTTTGTAGGCTTTGTAAAAACTATGTTTTACATGATATACTCAAAAATCAGACCATTTCGACCGTTGGAACTTGTTCAGATCTGAAAAATGAGAAAAGAAGTGAGTAGAAATTAGAGAAATCAGTAGAATCAAGCTGTAGTAGTATGAACTCCTCGTCCTGAGCTCTGATACCACTTGTTGGATCGTTGTTTGACCCGATTGAGTCGTTCAGAAGAGTTTTACATCCAGTTTAAAGGCGGAATCAGTAAACCGGACACGAATACAACTTGTACTCTTTAATCTGTTGCTTGTATTGATAATAACAATGTTTACAACCTGAACAGAAATTGGCAGCACTTCGTTACACCTTCGGAAGTTGCGTACCAAGTGAAATGACAACAACCCTATATATAGATGTTAAGATTTCGCTTGAAGGTAACCAGAACCAGCTGAAGCGAAATCTATTATGTATGATTTCGCTTGAACAGTTTCAAGTTCACTTCAAGCGAAATCATTACTTAACCCTCATTTCTCAGTTTCTTAAACCTTGTGCACAGAATATCCTATTACATGATACAAGACGAAGTCAATAGACGTAGTGCACTAACAAGCGGGTTGGTTAATGGTAATTGAGGTGAGACCCAAAGACCATCATTTGACCACATATATTTGTCGGATGTAAAGTGGGGCCTTATTTTATATATTTGGGAGCATTTCATACGACACGTGCGTGTTCTAGATAAGTTGAATGGCGGGGTTAGTGTAAAAATGGATGGTTTTGTGAGAAGTGTAAGAAGTGTTTTAAGCCTTTAGATCTTGTAGTTAATGGTTGAGATCAAGAAGGGCTTAAAATGTAAATTATGTTTTATTTTTTTAGACTAATTTGGCTAGATTATGGGTAATAGTGTCTTTTTATATTGTATTTTTAAATAAAGAAATTGCCATCAACTTTAATGCACATGCAAGTTTCACCCATCTTTTTTTAACGTCGATAACTTTTTATACGTAACGTTTTTAAAAATAAATTACAACATAATAACGAGCTTTTTTATCTTTAATATGAGTACCATATTGTTATATTTATATAGATAAAAAAATTAAGCCTACTGGAATACAGGTTTAGAACACCATATGAAGAACATATACTAGAATGCAGGTGTAAATGCAGGTTTAAAACACCATACGAAAAACATACGAAGAACACATACTGGACTGTAGGTTTAAAACACCATACGAAGAACATACGAAGAACACATACTGGACTGAAGGTTTAAAACACCGTGAATGTAGGTTTAAAACACCACACAACAGATTTTTGCACAGAACAGAAAAGAAACCGTATTACAATGATGATGATAACTTCTTACGATCTTGAAGATTTATATGAGATGACAAATAAATCACATATTCTTAAGGGGAATTGGCATGTAATAATCTCACATATACCTTATTGGCCATTAATAATCCCACCTCAGAATATTCTCTCCATCAGTCCCACCTTTCACTTATTTTTCCTACAATGGTCCCCCGTTAATAAAACTTAACGGGGTTAAGCTTTTTTCCAAATTACAAACAGATTTTTTAGGGCTTTTAATCAGAACGACGATACGAGTCCATTGATGTAAAACTTGTCTCGAAACGGTGCTCCAAGTGACTTGATTTTAGTTAATTGGAAATTTAAACACTCGAACTGAAGCACCGTTTTCATCGTTTGGAGCACCGTTTCGAGACAAGTTTTACATCAATGGACTTGTATCGTCGTTCTGATCAAAAGCCCTAAAAAATTTGTTTGTAATTTGGAAAAAAGCTTAACTCCGTTAAATTTTTTTAACGGGGGACCATTGTAGGAAAAATATGTGAAAGGTGGGACTAGTGGGAGGAATATTCTGAGGTGTGATTATTAATGGCCAATAAGGTCTAGGTGAGATTATTATAGGCCAATTTCCCTATTCTTAAAGGGTCTTTAAAAAAACAAATCGGGATCCTAAAATAACTCCCTGACGATTATGAGAATATTTATCATTTAATTGAATTATTGAATAAATTACTTTTTTACCCTTTTGATAATATATAACTCAATGACACATATCAGTCCCACAATGTTTCTCACACTTCTCACACCCAAACCCCTTTTTACAAGATCCTAAATCTATATAATAAAAAAAAACTCATCACCCAATGAGAAGTCTCCACAGTCACACCACACATAACCCAACCTTCACGCCAATGGAAAACATGCTGCCCTTCCCTCCACGCCAGCCTAAACGCCAACAACAAGATGGTGTAGTGGCGTGGTTAAGGCCTCCACGGTAAAACCACACCCTCACCGTATGGTCTAAGACTGAGTGTAGTGGGGCGACTCCCCCACCCGAGTCGCCCGGAGTCGCTTGGAACACCGCCCCCCTAGGCGACCTGGGTGGCGACCCCCTCCAGCCCAACCTCTTCTCGTCGCCTCTTCATCACACAACCTGCTCACTTTTTTCATTCCCAATGCAATAATCCACCATAATTAATCAAGTGAGGCCACAATATAACACTTTATATTTTTAAAATAAAAAAAATCAAAATTAAATGGGTGCCACGTGTCGCAAGACGCCCTACCCAGCAAAGTTGCCCCACTACCCCTTTTTTGCTCAAAATCCTCTAATATGACGTGGCGCCACGTGTCGCAAGACGCCCACTCAAAAGGTTGCCCCACTACACTCAGTCTAAAAGCGGGTTGGTTAATGATAATTGAGGTGGGACCCAAAGACCATCATGTGACCCTGTTTTTTTGTCGGGTGAAAAGGGGGGCCTGTTTTATATATTTAGGAGCATTTCATACGACACGTGCGTGTTCTAGATAAGTTGAAACCTAAAAGTCTAAAGTTCATTGAATTTTTACCTAGTACTAAAATACTACGTAATTAAATATCTGTAAAACAAGTTAAAATCAATTTTGTTGTAGACTTAAGTCAGTCCTTGTCTGTTGACCTTGGCCAAAGCGCCCCGCTATGGCCAAAGCGGGGCGCTTCGAGTGTGCAAAAAGACTAAGGCCGTGTGCGAATAGACCAGGCCTTCGAATAAACGTAAGTAACATTTCAAAGTCTACAACAAAATTGATTTTAAAGGCCACCCATTGTATTTGAGTTTTATAATGGGTGGCCTTTATAATACGTTGTTTTATAATTACGTTTTTTACGTCATTATTTTTATAGAACGTATATAATATAAGTGCGTCTTTATAAACTGTTAACCTAGTTTATTTTGTTAAATTAAACGAACACGTTAAATAAATTGTACAGAAAACCATAAGAATTAAACGTAAACAATCCAAAACCAACGTGATGTAAATAGAAGATTAACTGCAATATATATATATATATATCAGTTTGTACATACAAAGCAAAAAGGTACAACTGAATGCATAATACATAACAAAACACTATACAAACAAACTAAGATACTAATCCTCGTGCGGTGGGGACGGTGGGAGGGGAAGTGGAGGCAACCCAGCGCGCTCTCGTAGAGAAACGAGCGTCTCGATGATCCAGTCCTGGCGTGCGGCCTGGCGTCTGAGGCGCCGGTCGAAGTCCCGAGCCACCTCACGCGCTACCGGAGGCAGGTCAGCGTAAACGTGCTGCGGGTACTGTGGCGGCTCAGGAGCTGGCTGAACTGGTGGTACCGGGATCTCCTCGATATGCTCCTCCTGAGCCGGATCCTCTAATACAGGCTCAGCCTCAGGCTGAGCCTGAGCCTCAGCCTGAGCCTGAGCCTCAGCCTGAGCCTCAGCCTGAGGCTGGCCCGGGAACTCATCGAGTCCCAGAGCCTGTAGCTGAGCCTGCCGAGCGGCCGCCTGAACACCAGGAGGGGCCAACACTCCAGGCCTCACCTCAATAACAACCGGGATGACCTCCGGCACCGGCTCCGGCTGCCAAATCAGCCCGTTTCCGCCCCTAAACCTCAGACCAACATCAAAGCGACGGGTGATCTGCATGCTAGAAACTGACGCGCGGCCCAACCTGGTAGACGGGACCGGATCGGACAGCAGCGGATCTCCCTCGGGCACGATCCCGAGCGAGCGTGCGATGGCGGTGATGAATGAGCCAGTGTGCACCCACCCGCGGAGCTGCCGGTGGTATGCTGTGGCAAAGTAATCTGCCAGGCAGGCTGCTAGATTGCAGGGCTGGCGGCGCAGTAGGCAGTATAGAAAGAAAAGGTCACTGAGGTTGACCTTCTCCCTGCTGGCACCCCGCGGCACGATAGTTGCCGCGATAACATGCTGCAAGTATCGGAACAAGGGGTCTCTAATGGAGGTGGCCTTTTGCCAGGATCTCCCAAAGGGTCTAATGGAAATGGACCTCCAGAAACTGATAAGCGTCTGCCTGTCCATCATCGTAACCGCCTGCGTATATAAATCAGTATCAAGCTCGGCCTCTGTGTACAAACCTGTATAAACAAATAATATTAAATAAACAAATAACATTAAATAAACAAATAACATTAAATAAACAAATGATATTAAATATAAAATAATAAATAATATTATTTAAACAAACCTGTATGGACAACAAACTGCCGCACACTCATCCGAAACTCCTGACCGGCAAGACGGAATGTAACCTCGTAGACTGGAAAATCCGGGTCCTCCACGTAATCCGCCGGATGCGGCGCGTATGTAAACGTGGAAAGAAACTCCCACGTAAGCTCAGGGTACGAGTCCTCCATCGCTAACTCAAATAGGCGCGACCAAGGAATATCTAGTCCAACTATCTCACGCGCCCGCGCGGCCTCTCCCACGGTATCCAACAGGGTCCAGTCTATCCCTACATGCTCCCCAATGGGGATGGCGCGCAACCTCGCGCATCTCCTCCTCGCCCGTGACCCCGGCGGAAACTGCAGGTACGGACATGCCGGCTCTTCCTGCTCTCCCTCATCTCCCTCAGGCTCCATATGCTCAATCTCGTCATCGGAAGAATCCATCCCTGCACGTTGATAAGATAATATTAAATATAAAATAATAAACAAATAATATTATTTAAACAATTTAAATAATAAACAAATAATATTAAATATAATTTAAATAATAAACAAATAATATTATTTATAAAATTTTAAATAATAAACAAATAATATTAAATATAAAATAATAAACAAATAATATTATTTATAAAATTTTAATATTATTAAACAAATATTATTAAACAAATAATATTAAACAAATAATATTTAAAAAAATAAATAAACATGAACCAAAGCGCCGCGCTATGGCCTCGGCGCGGCGCTTTGGTTCTTCGCGATGAATAACAGCCCCCCCCCCCCAATCGATCCAAACGCCCAAATCAAACAAATATCAAACATTTACAGTTAACCAAAACGATTAAGGGTGTTCGATTTACCTTTTTAGCGGTCGAAAGATTGAAAACGAAGATATCCGGATCGAAGTGTGTGTAATCGCACCTTGTGTGTGTGTTTTGTGTGTTGTGTTGAAGTGGGGGAGAAGCTGCCCCGCTTCAGGTATAACGAGGGACCAAAGCGCCCCGCTTTGGCCATAGCGGGGCGCTTCAAGGGTAAAGCGCAAAGCTTTGGTCATCTTCTTTCAGCTGTGTTTCAAGGTTTTCCAAGTTATACCTGTATATTTCCTCGGTCGTAGACTCGCACAATAACCAAAAACTACGTACGAATTCTTTCCAATCCTTGTCAGAGAATTTCTTCTTGCTGTTCTTATTAATATTTTGTTGAATATGGAACCGACAAAGATACTTATGCGCTTTTGGAAAAACTTGTTCACACGCGTTCATCAGCGCAAAATCCCTGTCTGTTAAAATCACACGCGGTTCCATACATCCTACCAGCATAGACTTGATCCTCTGCAACACCCATAGGTAGTTCTCTGACTTCTCAGCGGAAATTACCGCACAAGCAGCCGTAAACGATTTGTTTGTCGACGTCATGCCTACGACCTGAACAAATGGCAGGTTGTACATGTTCGTTTTGTAGGTGGCGTCAATAATTAGCACATGCGGGAAGGCACACCACATATTGAATGATCTTTCGTGAACAAAGAAGACATCTTCAACTTCGTTTGATATCTCATTCGTGCGCATGTAATAAGTGTAATTTTTTTCGAGAAGAATGCTTTCAAGTTTTTGCATCGGAGACTTACCGACATTTTTTTCGGCGTTGATCTTCTGAACAGCGTTGTGTATATCTTTCGGAATAAGCTTTCTAGCCGGATTGTTTTTTGTCAGCGTTCGCCAGATACTTTGGTTGGGAATGTCTTGCTCTGCCAGCTCCTTAACCAGTTTTGTATCCTCCGAAGAAAGCCTTCTCGCATACGCGTGACCCTCTAAGTTTTCAATAGGAGTGTGGTTATGCTTCGCCTTCGTCACCTCGATCCTCCAAACACTTCCGGATGATTCCGAAAACCCGATCATCTCGAACGGGCAGCCTATTTTCTTGCTACCCGTTTTCCTCTGTGTAGCTATACTCTTATGCTCCCCACCAAAAGTACATTGAAACCAAATCTTGTAATTCTCTCCTCTTTTATTCGACCTCTTAGTCACAATGAGGTAACCGTTGTCTTTTGCCGTGTCTTGTACCCAACGCACCAACTCTTTACGTGACGAAAAGGTCTGCGTCGTATCAAACGAAAACGTAACCGGGTAACAGCCTTCCTCGTCAACAGACACATCCCCCGGCTCACCATCGTCACCGAGGTCCGAATATACTTGATGTTCAAAGTTGTGCTCGCCACCGTAACCGAAATTCGAATAACCTTGTAAGCTCTGTTGACAACCGTAACTGTCGTTTGGACCACACTCCTGCTGTACAAAGCTGTACTCGCCACCGTAACCGAAATTCGAATAACCTTGTTGTGCGTAAGGGTCCTCCACAGGGGTATTCAAATCCAGCGTCACCGTGTTATCACGATAATGAATGCCAGATACAACCTCTGCCTCCCTCAAGTTGGACGAGACCGGTTTCTCATACGAGTCAGAAATAGCGGTCCCCTCGTAAGAATCAGGAACAACTGTCTCGTCAGAATATTGACCGAAAATATAGTTGTTTAACCACGACATCGTTTTTTCAAGAGATGTAACTAATACAGCAAAACCGCGCGTTATTTTGAAGAAACACAACGGATCTGAAATGAAGGCAAAATGTATATCGAAGACAATGTGTGTGATCGAAATGTGTGTCTCACAGGTTGCTTTTAAAAGGGGGAAAGGGTGAAATTTGGGGTCGAAGCGCCGCGCTATGGCCAAAGCGCGGCGCTTAGGGTTAACGACAAAACATCATGATTAGCTTTATGTCTGTCAAACAGTATCGAATGTTTCAAACGTCAATCGAAGCACGTTTTGTCGATCGAAGCGCCGCGCTTTGGACATAGCGCGGCGCTTTGGGGTGTGAAAATAATTTTGGGCGTGTGCAGCTAGCATGACCCTTATTCGAATTTGATGAATTTATTTTTCAAGTATGTCAGTTGTAAAGACACATAATAATCAAACTTTTAATTGAAACTTTTTTTAAGTAAGCTTTTTAATCATCATTAACGACACGATTTATTATTTGAGACAGTGTTATACTATGTTTTGAAACCAACTTATTGGTTAGTTCAATCGATTACACCGAAATCATTGATATAAGACCGTGCACAGACAACGCGGTCAATTTTGAACCTAACAAAAGAAAAGCTATTGAAAAGCGGGGAAACTCCAGTAGTTGAATCTAACAAAAAAGAAAAGTTATTGAAAAGTGAAGAAAAACTAGCCGTTGTTGACAGACTGGCTTTTGAACTAAACTGACTTTATTAAATTATTTGAAGTGCTAAACAGGTGATGTAGTTGTTTCAATATTCAGCATGTTTCAAAACACGAGTAAAACTTTATAAAACTATATAAATAAGTCAAAAATGTAAATAGTTGTAAAGTTCAACCAGCACGTGTATATCCCATTTGCTTTTGATACTTTTGGTTTTCTGGCGTCAGAGGCTGTGGACCTACTTAGTCGAGTTCAAATGGTCATGCATAGTAACGTTATGACCCCGTGATCTATGGACGTAGTTTTTAAAAGGCTTAGTTTTGCTATTCAAAAAGGGGTAGCGACGCAGCTTGTTGTCCGTTTACCAACTATCTCGATGTAAATTATTATATATATTTTCTTATTATATTATCACGAAACATAATGAAAAAAAAAACATCAATAGAAAAACCTTTTTTTCTCAAGAAACTTATTAATTAAACTTTATTTTGGATTTGCCGTTGGAAAAGAAAACTTTATTTTGGATTTAAAATTCCGCAAACCAAAACATGTTTCAAAGACTTGAAAATGACAAAAAAATAAAATTGACACATAAAAAAAACAATCATTAAAATTAACAAAAGTGTTCCACTTGCACATATAAAGAACTAGGTAAAACCATAAAAGTGATTTGATAAAAAGCTACAATAACCGGAAATGTGACAATTTGTTGGACTTTTGTGACTGGTTACTCTAGTGCATATCTTGTTGTGACACATGGTACTAAGTGTATTCAAGTTTAATCTTGATGATAGTCTTCGGTTATTTTTTAACAAACACCTATTAAATCAAAACACATCAATATCAATAACTAAGACTAGAGGGTATGGTGAGACCCATCCCCATGAGGATGGGCCGCCACGTAGGCGTCACATCACCGGCTCATGGGGGATGGGCCTCCTTCACTTTTGAGGGGGGGTGGAGGATGGGGCTACCCCACCTTAATATTTTATAATTTCCTAAGTTTTTTTATTAACTTAATAAAAACTTTATAAAAATTAAAAATACAACATAAAACAATATAAATAAATTCATTACATAACATAAAAAAAATTACATTTCCTAAAAATGAAAAAAAACATTTCCGAAAAAAAAAATTACATTTCCTAAAAATAAAAAAATTACACTACTCGTCTTCGTCTTCGTCTCCGTCACCGTCCCCGACGTTTACGTTGTTCCATATATGTTCTACCAAATCCTGTTGAAGGTTTGCATGCGTGAAGTCGTTGGTTAGCGCGAACGAGTTTAAATCCTGTTGCGTCGGATCTACCGGGACAGTATTCCCGTAAGATGCATTCTCATCATACTCACAAATCGCCCGACCTTCGTCTTCAATAATCATGTTATGGAGCAAAATGCAAGCGTACATACAAAGGCGCAACCTCTTCGGTGTGAACGCACGTGTCGGTTGTTCAAGGATGACCCATTTTTTTTAAAACACCAAAAGCACGTTCGATGTCTTTTCTTGCAGCTTCTTGACGCTTGGCGAATTTTTTCTTTTTTTCATCCTCGGGAAATGAAATAGTCTTGACAATTGTAGACCAAGACGGATATATTCCGTCAGCAAGATAATACCCGCGTCTATACTCAACCCCTGAAACTGTAAAACGGGTGTCCGGACCGATTCCATTAACGACATCGCTAAAGATCGTCGATTGGTATAGCACGTTGAGGTCGTTGAGTGAACTAGGGAGCCCAAAGAAAGAATGCCAGATCCACAAATCTTGTGACGCCACGGCCTCAAGTATTAAGGTTGGATGGCCGTGATCACCTCGCGTGTATTGGCCTCGCCACGCAGTCGGGCAGTTATGCCACGCCCAATGCATACAATCAATGCTACCAAGCATTCCCGGAAACCCGTGCCTTGCTTCATGAGCTTGGTACAACTGTTGAACATCATATGCGTTTGGTTTCCGCAAATATTGTTTGCTATACAGTTTCACCACATTATGGCAAAACCGATACAAACATTCCCGCGGAGTTCTTGCCGACATCTGTAAGTACTCGTCCAAAGCGTCGGCCACTGTCCCGTACGCCAGTTGGCGAATGGCCGCAGTACACTTTTGTAACGTGGTGAACCCTTCATAATTCCGAGCATCGGGTCGTTGCGTGAAAAACGGGTCTAGCCCCGCCAAATCATCAGCAATCCGTGTGAATAACCGGCGACTCATTCGGAACCTTCGTTTGAAAATGTCGGCATTGTAAAGGGGTGCATCCGAAAAATAATCGTTCACCAATTTCTCGTGCGCTCCTGTCGTAAAAAATATATAAATACGAGGAAATATATAAATATATAAAATTTATTAATGACAAACCTTCGCGGTCTCTGTTAATCCGTATTCGTCTGGTAATAACGTTTTCAGACGAGTCATCTTCCTCTTCCTCCTCCAAAAGAATATGCGCCGCCTTTACCACAGCGTTTGTGAAAAACATCTCCTCTTCGTCCGAAGAAGACGAGGACCATCAAGAATTAGATGCCATTGTGGATGAAAAGATATTTTTTTATAAAAGATTGGTATAAAAATTGAAGTGTTTTATATAAAAATTGATGAGAATGGGAGAAGAATGGGTGAAATATTGAGAAAATGGTATAAAAAATGGAAGAAGAATGAATATATATTTAAAGTGAAAAAGATATTTTTTTTAGTAATTCTAGCCGTTATGTAACGGCTATATGTTTGAAATGTGGCTCGGCGACTTCGGCAGTGGGGAGCCGGGGACGACGGAACGGAAGGGAAGGGGGCGGTGTGGGGGACCGGCGCCGGGCCTCGCCGGGCCTAAGCCGACCCCCATACCGCTTAGTCTAAGAAGCCCTTTGTTCCATGATAGTCTTCATGATTATTAATATTATACTTGTCTTAAATGGTAGGCATAAGCCTTGAACTTTCCATGACTTCTTTTTATGAAGCAATGTTAACACTATTACATTCAACATATTTTATTTATATTTAAGTGAAATTTCATCATTAGGTTCAAGCTTTCCCCAACCCGTTCTTATTAATGGACTCCTAACATAAACGAAAGAGTGCGAATTGTTCGATAAACTCCTAGTGTCAAAAATTTATCATCTTAGGAAATAAACTTCACGGGGTTGTATTTAGACTTATATTATTAATAAGAGTAAACTGTCATTTTGGTCCTTGAGATTTGGTCACTTTTGCCACTTTAGTCCAAAACTCAAATCTTTTGAATCTGAGTACATGTGGTTTTAGTTTTATTGTCATTTTGGTCCAAAAGTAAAATCAGCTTATATTTGTCTAATAAAATCCTGATATTTTGTCCTTTTTCTCAGGGGCAAAATGATCATTATAATTTTTATTATAACACATTATTAATTAAACTAATAAAATTAAATAATCTCTTTCACCTTATAAAACAGTAGAGATTATCATCTTCTACCAAACCGAAACCCTAATCCATCACACACCACCATACAAAACCACCACCAAAACCACCTTTGCTAATAAGAAGGAGAATTCGGCTTTTAAAGCTATTGATTTTGGGTTTTCTGTGTTCTTCAAGCCAGGTATTTTGATTTGTTTTTATTTGGTTTATTTAACTTGTCATTATCCCCAAAAATCTTTTCATACATTTAAACACACCATAAGCATTATAAAAATAAAATTATTTGAAGCCAATATGTTATATGATTTTTGTTTAAACACACCATAAGCATTATAAAAATAAAATTATCCCCAAAAATCTTTTCATACATTTAAACACTCCATAATCTTTTTATCACCATCAATATCCGATCATTAGATTTTTGTTTTTTTTTTACTTTTTATTATTAGTTACATTAGTTAGATGTTTGGATAATAAATGTCACACCCCAACCGATGACGGAAACATCGGGACATGGCACTGAGCAAAACAGATTGTCCAGGAGAATCTATAACAACTATTTGTTATAATATATTAAAGGTTCATGTCCCATACCACAAACATATAAAATAAAAACAGTTATTACAGACGATGTTCTCATAGGCAAATATCCATTCAGACAACTCAGATTTATTTAGGTTTGTTTCTAAGACTCCACCCTAACTTGATTCCCACATTGTCACACCCTGGCTTTTGCGGAAGCGTGGGTTTATTTGGTGTGACTTCTTAATACCATAGCTTAATCACAACAAAGCTATATGAAAATAAAACCATGCAGATTATCCATTGATTTAAGTTTGAAAAGTAAAATACCACAACATTGTCTTAAGGCGTTGACACATGCAACGGAAATTACAACCTAATAACATAAAAACATTGTTTGAAAGACACAACCACCAACTTAAAATAGACGCAGTTTAAGAACTGTGACTCGTCCAGGTAAAAGCCACAAGCCCTAAACTCGGATGATCCCATAACTCTACGCGGCGTGAAAACGTAGCATACCGTGCCAGATCTTTAGTTCCCTGAAATACATGTAAGTTGAAAAATCAACATAAAGTTGAGCGAGTTCATGTGAAAGTGAGTATGTAAAACCTTTAAAGTACGTCCCAATGTAAAAAGGTTTAAGTACGTCCTGATGTAAAAATGTTTAAGTACGTCCCGATGTAAAAATGTCCCTGGTATGTAGCAATAAGGAAAAAGAGATCACCATTGGGTTGCAAAGCCAATGATATGTGTGAAGTGATGCAGGAAGACTCAAACCTAGCAGATTTTGCGTCAGGTACAAAGTCACCACCTGGTCCATTAAGCGGGCTCAGGAGTGGGGCTCGCTACACCCAAATAGATCTATCACTAATGTCCCTCGGTCCTACAACGAGGATTAATGGCCTTTAGTTCCACCTACCCATTCACATGATCTGTACGTCCTAACCCTCCTTAAGCTAACCATACCGTGTATAAAAATGTTCTTAATAATTGTAACATGTATTTCACCCCCGAAGTATAAAAACTGAAAACAGTTAAGAGAAAAGGGGGACATGAACTCACCGAAGTGCGTCTCTAACTAGTAACTCCCTGTCAACCTGCTGTGCGACGACCTACACGTACTAACTTTTATTAGACGGACGGCCGTGCCTTAGCTTAAGGTTTAAGTTTTTGGGAAATAGTTAGGCAACTATTTCGTGTTTACACTTCGTAATTATGTATTGATTATATTCCTTCCCAAGGATGGGGGTTTTAATACATGTGTGTTCGTATAACTTCGAAATATATTATTAAGTCTCACTCAATAAAATATATTTTATTTCATTTGTCTAAAATATTCTACTTCCAAAATATAAATATTTTTCCCAAAAATATTAGATTTTATTCCATATAATTTTCCAAAATAATATCCTTGTCAAGATACACACTTATGAGTATTTTCTGAAAATACGTAAGTTACGTTGTAAGGTTCGGGTGGTATAAATAATACCGGTGTAACTTAGACACTTATTTGTGAAGGCGTTCGTATTATTTTGGAGCCGTGAATATTCAGTGTTTTCTAGTAATATTATTTTTACCCTAAAAATAATATTTGTATAGTTTACAAAATAATCATAAAAATTACACAAGTGTTACTATGAAAAATATATATTCTAAATATATATTTTAACAAGTTTTATTTATGAAAATCCCACCTCCGACACTTGGAGATTTTGTAATAAAAATTCATGGCGAAGTTTGTTTGGAAAAACAAGTCGAAAATATATTCATAACACTTGTCGTATAAATATTTTCCAAGTGTTATATTTCTGGAAAAATTTCGCCAGAGTTTCCTCTGTAACTGGAGGTGGCCACGCTTTCAAGCGTATCATTTTCTTTTATAAATTCAACAAACAATGTTCCCAACATCAACAAACAATATTTCAACACTAAACTAGTCAAAAATATACGTAAGTCGCAAACACATGAACTTGTGGGTTATGTAAAAGGGTGTAGTAACCTTCCGGTGTTTTTAGTAGATCTTTCTATTTTTATAAATGAAATCGGTTTCTTAAAAATCTTATTTTTAAAGAAAGTGTAAGTTTACAACTTCTTGTCAAAAATCTCAGAAATAATTCTTTGTTAAAACCTTTCGTTACACAAGTGTCTACACACTTGTTTGTTCACAAAAACACCTTTAGTTTAGGAAAGATCCGGTTTTAAAACATGGTTTCGTCTTACAGTTGGTTCTTCGAAAATACCACTTGTAGATCTTTAGATCTACTAGTTTAGAACTCCATTTCATAAGAAAAATTGTTTTTACACAAGTTCATGTTTATGTTTGAAAGGGTTCGTCATCTAATAACTTTACGACTTAACATAAGGCTAGTTCATGTTCAATGAACATGATCTAGCGTGGTTTGATGACGATCCATTCCAACACTAGCAATCAACAACAATAAATAGTCATAACAAAACTAGTTTCAAAAGTTTTACACTAATATTCATCCATTAACCACCTTGTTCATCACTTTTAGTAGACTTTTAAACTTTGATCTTATATGTTCATAATTTTTATCCGATAAATTCTCTTATTAACCACTTTAAACAAGATCAAAAGGGTGTTTAGCATCACTTACAACTAGCACAAGGCTAGGGAAGGAACTAGACGAAAAACGGGTGGTTAATAGCGTTGTGGTGAGGTCCTTGGCAATCCGTAAGCACCAAGCTTCCTTGTATGATATCCTTCACACTTGAATGTATATAGAATGATGGAACAAGATCAAATAATAGTGGTGGTGGTGCTTCTTGGTCTCGGCCGAGAGTATCAAAGAGGGAAAAGAAAGATGGAATTTGCTAAGTGTGTTAATGTGAGAGATTAGTAATCCAAGGTGTTAATTTATAATCTAGAATTCACCATTACCTAATGGATCTTATGTCACCTAGATTTTTAACAATGAGATTAAAATAAACAAAGTAGGACAATTTGTGTCACCCATGTGGTGACCGATCGGTCAAGGGGGGGGGGGGGCATTTGGTTGAATTTTAACTAATTGGTTAAGTAGTCTAGTTATGTTAACTAGGTGTTCAAGATTAGTGTCATGTGTGTTGTAATTTACAACGGGTGTTACGGTACTCGGGGACCCTAACTAGCTCAGAAAAAAAAAGGAAAATAATGTTGTTGTTAATATTTTTATGTCCCGGGTTAAGTCCGGTTGTTCGGTTGGATACTGATCCGTTAAATGTCAAACAAAGCTTTAAAGTGCCGTTAATATTATTTTTAGTGACACAATTTATTCCCGACACTTTGGAAAGTGTCTAGTAATATTTTTCTCATGTTTTGGCACTTTACTAGTTAGCTTAAATGCTGAATTTTTATTTAAAGTGCAGAATTTTGTACTCAAAGTACGTTTTAGGCACATCCGGTCACTATAAGTATCACCTAGTGACGCAGTTCTACAATCCTCACCTCCCTACACTTCCTACTAGTGTAGCAAACTATTCCCGGCTCATACTGGCCTTAGAGGCAGTGTCTGCCTGGTGCTGGCTATGTCAGCACTGTCACACCCCAACCGATGGCGGAATCATCGGGGCGCGGCACTAGGCGAATCAGATTGCTCAAGAGAATCCATAACAACTATATTGCGATAATATTTAATACATTCGTTATCCCATACTAACAAATAATACAATCACGTAAGTTATCACAGATTTATTGTCCTCTCGAACAATGCAAATCCGACAACCTAGATTTTAGTTGAGTTTCTAGACTTCCTAGCTTGATTCGATATAGTCTGCGATCTAACCTGCAACATACGTTAAAATATTTGTCAATACAAAAGTATTGGCGAGTATACAGGTTTGATAAGTATAGCATAATAGATAAAAAGCGCTGCGAATTTCCACATGCATAAACGTAATACACGACATATATACTCACAAAACTGATACTACCAACTAAGTCCTCGATGCTCGAATGTACGATGGCATAACTAGACCCCGTCGGGCGCAATAGTACTATACTAGTCGTGGTGGGACGTCGCGAGTATAAGCCCTAGCACATATGCAACTAGCATCACGTATATCTATGCATAACAGTTATTCGCAAGTGATAATTCGATTGATTGAATAATTCGTTTGAAGAGTTCGATTTGTTAGAAACGTATGTTACACCCAAAATTCGATTAAAAAGGGTTCAAGTATACTCACAGTGCGTATTTAGCGAGATTACAACTTGATTGAGTCGGTTGCGAGTACGTCTGTAATGATCCTTGAAGAAATAGAGTAAATGATATACGGTTAAGCGAGATTGCCTTGAAAAGTTACACATTTGGTTGGACTGTTCTCATCCGTGCGGATGGACAGGTTATCCGTCCGGATGACAATTCATCCGTCCGGATGGCATGTTATCCGTGCGGATAACAGGTGATCCGTGCGGGCGATGAGTCATACGTGCGGATAGTATGTGCGGACAGTGGTGCGTGCAGATTGACTTTGCTTGTGCGCGTGGATGAGTGGTGCGTGCGGGTGACATGTCATCCGTCCGGGTGACAAGCCATCCGTGCGGACATGTGTAATCCGTGCGGACTGACATCCGTGCGGACGTGTCATCCGTGCGGACATGTGATCCGTGCGGACGTGTCATCCGTGCGGACAGGTTACCCGTGCGGATGATACGTCTGTTTCGTATTTTGGAACACTGTTTCCGAGTGTTTAACGGAAGGATTACGTTCGTTTTTACTAGGATAGTGTAATTTCGCACTAACACTTGAAGTTCCGTCAATTCCGACTCGTTCTAACGGCCGGGAATCACCCCGTTCCATCAGATCTGGCCGTTCGTGATGGTTCTTCATGGTTAACTTGAAATCGCATAGATTTAGGTGAGATTTGTCATTAAAACCTGTGGAAATCACCCGGATCTGAGTCGTTTATAGTGAAATGAGACCCCAACTTGAAGTTCATAAGAACTCTTGGTGACATCACCTCAAAACGCCTCAAATCCTCAGATTTCACGGTTAGAATTTGAGTTTTGAAAGATAGAATGATGTAGAATCGAGTGTAGATTGTAGAAGCACAAGTTTTAGGTTGAAATCTTATCGGAATCGCGAGGAAATCGAGAGAAAAGGGTCTTGGTGCGCGTTTGGTTGAACAGGAGCTGTCACATCACTGTTCAAGTGGTGTGGCATGGTATTTATAGGCAACAGAGGAGAGGGAAGGAGGTCTGGCCCGGATAGCCCATCCGTGCGGATGGCCCATGCGTGCAGATGGCCATCCGTGCACATGCCCATCCGTCCGGATGGCCATCCGTGCGCATGCCCATCCGTCCGGATGGTCCATCCGTCCGGATAGCTATCCTGACGCTTGGACTTCTCCGTTTTTGGTCGTTTTGATAGTTTTCGAAGCGCGTACCTTTCATAATTAATTTATATTATTATTATATTGTTACTATTATGTATATATATCACTAGGGGTCGTATTTACGTATCCATAATCCAAAGTTTCGATAATTAACAATCGGTTTCGATTCGAGTATGCGATTATTAGCGACGTTTCATGGCCCTCAATGAAGGTAGTATAGGTCCTTTCTTGACGTCATCGTGAACGATATTTCGTGTAGTGCCACAAAGACTGACGGGGTACCGTTTACTCGTATTGTCATCATCGTCATGACGACTGGAGCTACAGCACTCACCCGAGAGTCCTTGTTAGCGTTGATTGTTTACGTTTCGACACATCACGGCCACTGAGGAGGGTAGAATAGGTCCTCACTCAATGCCTCCGTGAGTGTTAGTGTGATAATAGTGTAGTATAGTGATACTGTAGCTTGAAAATATGCGATTATCCTTCGAATAGCGATATATACGATATAGTTACATTATGATTCGAATCTCTGGTGCTAGGCGTAACGAGTATAACGAGTAGTAACAACGCACAAAAGTGCGGGTTGTTACAGTCTCCCCTACTTTAGGAAATTTCGTCCCGAAATTAATTCAATAGGTAGACTTCTAAGAGTTGATCTTGTATACGTAACGATACAGCGAGCGATTGACTGTAAGTTGACAGCGAGGACGTTTCGAATAAGAGAAATCGACTGCGTTAGCGAGAAGGCGACGTAAAGACGAAAGTATTAATCCCACGAGTTGGCATTCCAAAGTACCTTGTCTTGTGTAGAGTTTGTTAGTTCGATGCGATTGCAATTTTTAAAAGGGCTTGAAAAAGGTTTCTCATGACGTTGAATTAACTGAGTCGATTGTTAACCAACGTTACAAGAAACATTCGTTTTAGATGTTTTAAAGGAATTTAGGATGAAAATCTTTGAAAATTTTCCTTTTTAACAAGGGGTCAACGGAGTCGATGTTAACCGATGTTGCAAGGAAGTTTAAGTTTATAAACATTTCAGGGAATTCGAAAATGAAAACAAGGGTTACGTAAACTCTCCTATGACATGGGTTCAAGCTGCATTCGATGTCGAACCAATGTCTTAAGAAGGATTTTGTTTTGACGTTGTAAAGGTTTAAGGAAAAACTGGGCTTATGAAACTTTTCTTGGACATGGAGTTAAGCTGATTCGATGTTAACCCCACGTCGTGAGAGAATTTCACTTGCCCACCGGTTTTAAATCAAAAATTTTTATAAAAAGATGTTTTAATCAGTACAAAAGGTTGTTAATTACCGAGCCCCACTTGGCACTTTCCCCCGAAAGTTTGTTAATATGTTTAAAACACTTATACATAGGAAGTACCAGCGGCGTATCCACCATGCTTTGCCCATATTATTTCCGTTTCGTGAGGCAGTGTCAGGTGTGCCGATATGTCACGGATAGAATTGCGCTTACTTGGCCCAATCGGTAGTAAGTCGGATCAAGCATAAGATAGAATCGAATAGATTAATCCGGCGAGTTGATAAGCGAGAAGCGAATAGCGCGTTTTCGATTAGGTTCCACATTAAACCCACATGGCACGTTTCCACGAGAGTTTGCTAACATGGCGAAACACCATGCTTAACCAGGTTAGTTTCGTCTCGTGAAGCGGTGTCATACGTACTACTACCACATAGACTGTAATAAATACAAAGTGAGCGATAAGCGGTACGCGAATAAGCGGTAGACTATACACGATATGCGATAAGCGATTAGATGATTAAGCAGATCACATAACACAATACTAGTAACGACGGTGACGATAAACGAATTACGATAAGCGGCAGTTATTGCGTTGCAGGCGATGGAAGTATGCGGTTCGAATTTGATTGATTAACATCACAGAGTTTAACTATCATTAGACCCCACATGGCCTTTTTCCACGAAAGGTCGCTGATATGACTAAAGCACCCTGCTTTAACCATATGAGCTTCCTCTCGTGAAGCGAGGTCATGCGTGCTAACTTAACACGAATATCACAGATAACGGTTTAACGATGGATTGATACACAGCAAACAATATAGATTCTCATAATAAGCGATAGAGATTTGCGAGATACGCATGATAAACGATTGCGATTTGTCGAGTTCGATTCTTGTTTCGAATAAGCTTAACGTTTCGTTATGACGCATCACGGCTATCGAGGAGGGTAGAATAGGTCCTCACTCAACAATATCATGAGCGTTTATTTGCTTGGTTGAGATTCGTTGCAACAGACATACGACCAGTCTTGCGTCGATGCAATTTTCCTACGAGGTAGACTCCCCAGAGTCCATCGATGAGGCGATTGCATTGCGTTTGCAGACTTACGACAAGTCTTGCGATGATACGGTTTGTTACGCCTTGCGATTGAGTGTAGTGTGTTGAAAATAATTACAATAGTATAATAGGTTTAATAACGTTCAACTCCACGTGGCACTTTCTTCACGGAACTTCGGTAGTATGGTAAGGCATTCCTCGCCCGACCCCTACTACTTTCATCCCGTGTTTTGGTGTCACCTTTTGTCAAAACGTTATGGCACCTTTAGAATTCACTACGATCACCGTGCACTGACCCAAATAATCCCGTGTGCACCCGCAATTATTTGTTCCTTGCACGTTTATCGTACCTCGTTCTATTAGTGTAGTGAGGGTAAAACACATTATTTCGTGATATAGTATATAGTATGTGCGTGATTCTAGTCTAAGTGCGACGACTAGAGCGTGAGAGAGAAAACGAAAACGAGAGTTAATGTTACGCATAGGGGCAACATCGAGTAATAGAATAGGCTCAAACTTAGAAATTAACGTCGAAAATCATTACAACTTTATCCTACGCTTGCTAGATGTCTGATGCTGAAGACTTTCGCTGGAGCTGTTGTTGTTGTACTCGGGTCTACGGTTCGATGCGGCAGTTGCGGGTGAAGTGACCGTAGCGGTTGCAGTTATTGCAATAGCGACAGTCAGCCCCAACTGGATGATGATAGGTACACGAGTAACACTGAGGATGAGCTCCAGTGTAGGCTCGTTTTGGAAACATCGGAACTGTTCGAAGAGGTTCCGGTTGCAGCAGTTCGGTTGTTGATGAGCTCGGGCTGGAAGTCTTTCGTTTGCGGCTGGGTTCGTCGGTGTCTTGCGAAGAGATGTCGTCATTGGAGGATTCGTCTGAAGACTCGCTTGCAGAGTCTTTGGCTGATTTGTCGGAAGATCCGTTGGCAGATTTGTTAGAAGAATCGGCAGCAGATTCGTCCGAAGAATCGTTAGCAGATTCGTCAGAAGAATCGTTAGCTGATTCATTAGAAGAATCGCCAGCAGGTTTGTCAGAAGATTCGTCAGTAGATTCATTAGAAGATTCGTCATCATGTTCGCCTGAAGGATTACTGGTGATTGCTTGATGAGCTTGCTTGACATGATTTCTTGAGAATAATCCTTCCATGAGTCGTTTGTTGTTGATTTCTGCGGCTAAGCGGTATGTTTCTTCGATGGTAGCCGGTCTTGCAGCTTCGACAAAATCGCCCACACACTCAGGCAAGCCGCGAATATACTTCGAAATGGCTTTTCCTGAAGTGTTGACTTGACTTGGGCAGATTATGCTAAGCTGTTTAAACCTTGCGGTGTAGCCAGCATTGTCACCTTTTGCTTGCTTGATTTCCCAAAACTCGTTTTCTAGCTTCTGGATTTCGTGTGGAGGACAGTATTCTTTCTTCATGAGTTCCTTCAGCTCATCCCAAGGGAGGGCGTAAGCTGCGGAGATCCCACGTTTGTTGCGTTCGGCGGTCCACCAGTCGAGTGCTCGTGATTGAAATACTCCGGTAGCGCAAGTAGTACGGAAACTATCGGGACACCCGCTTTGACGAAGGGTAACTTCGATAGAATCGAACCACTGGAGTAGTTGAGACGCACCTCCTTCACCCGTGAACTCCATCGGGTCACAGGCTTTGAAGTGCTTGTAGAGGAAAGTAGATTGCGGCGCTTCCGTCTTGGAGTCTTCCGAGGCTCGAGAGTTGCTGAGAGAGTGCACTTGAGCGGCAATTCGAGGAATAAGCTTACTCACTTCCTTAGTCACAAGTGATGCAATCCTCTTATTGACACTTCGTTTGGCTCTCCTCCTAGCTACTCGTCTCGAGGTAGAGTTGTTGGAAGGCATCTAGACAGAAGGAGACTTGGAGTGAGATTCGATCATAATGATTTTGAGTTTTGCGATGCGATTGAGCACGTTCAAAACTTGATGCGATAATATAGATAGTGTAGTAGTATTACGAATCACATAGGAGCCACATAGGAAACACGAAACTCCTAAGTTCTCACACAATGACTTGTTTGTTTATACGTATGTATATGTATACTTATATAGATGTAACTTGTATTCATACACATACAGGTCGATTTAGAATATGCGAGGTCGAGTTGAAGTGAGAAAACGATAGCGAAGGCGATAGATTATGCATTAGTTTTGTTGCGAACATTCGGATTTCGTTTTAGATTGCGATGGCTGTGCGAATCGTGCGTTTATAAAGTAGGGAGTGAAAATCGTTACATCGAGAAATCGATAAAGCGTAAAGTTTCAAAACGTAAATAAGTTTCCAACCAGTTGTAAGATTGGCAGATCGTACGATAAGAGTGCCTTGGGTGTTTAGGCATCGACTACCCAAGGTAACCCAACTATATTTAACAAGTTCGGGCGCGCGCGTTGACTTAGAAGACTCCATGCTTCCACTGGAATGCAGCTCCTGGCATTCATCTTCTTAGTCATCGCGTGGCGCGAGTTATCGTGATAGTCGAGTCCTTGGTGAAAGCTTTTGAAACCCAGTTTATAGAGAGTGGAACGACTTATTAAGGTACGGGTTTCACCCCTGTCTTAACAGTTCCGTTCCTAGTTGTGGTTATGCTCTTCGAATAAATTCGTGAGTTCCATTAGATTTCGAAATGGAGACTTTCGTCGAGATGTGGATGTCACTCCTAACTCGATGAAAGGTTCTCGTGCTAGAAAAATGCGCTGAGTGAGCAATCCTATCGAGAGTTCTTGGTTTTCACACCTGATCTTAACTGGATCGCTCGGTTTCGTTATGCGAGTATTTTCGAAAACACGTGTATTGTGTCGGCCTTAGGAAAGGCTAAGTAGTATTTCAGCCTTAGGAAAGGCTTCTTCGTGTGAAGTGTAGTACGCGGTGTTCACACAAAGTTGTAGCTTTTAGCAATTTCGATCGAGAGTATCAAGTAAGCCCAATACAAACCCCACTGGGTTCGTACGAGTCGGCCTGTTGGTACTTAGACTATAGACTAGGTCAATTTCTAAGACGTCGACCCGGACTAGGTCGAGTCTGACCTAATTCCCTATAGTTATGGCTCTGATACCAATCTGTCACACCCCAACCGATGGCGGAATCATCGGGGCGCGGCACTAGGAGAATCAGATTGCTCAAGAGAATCCATAACAACTATATTGCGATAATATTTAATACATTCGTTATCCCATACTAACAAATAATACAATCACGTAAGTTATCACAGATTTATTGTCCTCTCGAACAATGCAAATCCGACAACCTAGATTTTAGTTGAGTTTCTAGACTTCCTAACTTGATTCGATATAGTCTGCGATCTAACCTGCAACATACGTTAAAATATTTGTCAATACAAAAGTATTGGCGAGTATACAAGTTTGATAAGTATAGCATAATAGATAAAAAGCGCTGCGAATTTCCACATGCATAAACGTAATACACGACATATATACTCACAAAACTGATACTACCAACTAAGTCCTCGATGCTCGAATGTACGATGGCATAACTAGACCCCGTCGGGCGCAATAGTACTATACTAGTCGTGGTGGGACGTCGCGAGTATAAGCCCTAGCACATATGCAACTAGCATCACGTATATCTATGCATAACAGTTATTCGCAAGTGATAATTTGATTGATTGAATAATTCGTTTGAAGAGTTCGATTTGTTAGAAACGTATGTTACACCCAAAATTCGATTAAAAAGGGTTCAAGTATACTCACAGTGCGTATTTAGCGAGATTACAACTTGATTGAGTCGGTTGCGAGTACGTCTGTAATGATCCTTGAAGAAATAGAGTAAATGATATACGGTTAAGCGAGATTGCCTTGAAAAGTTACACATTTGGTTGGACTGTTCTCATCCGTGCGGATGGACAGGTTATCCGTCCGGATGACAATTCATCCGTCCGGATGGCATGTTATCCGTGCGGATAACAGGTGATCCGTGCGGGCGATGAGTCATACGTGCGGATAGTATGTGCGGACAGTGGTGCGTGCGGATTGACTTTTCTTGTGCGCGTGGATGAGTGGTGCGTGCGGGTGAGATGTCATCCGTCCGGGTGACAAGCCATCCGTGCGGACATGTGTAATCCGTGCGGACTGACATCCGTGCGGACGTGTCATCCGTGCGGACATGTGATCCGTGCGGACGTGTCATCCGTGCGGACAGGTTACCCGTGCGGATGATACGTCTGTTTCGTATTTTGGAACACTGTTTCCGAGTGTTTAACGGAAGGATTACGTTCGTTTTTACTAGGTTAGTGTAATTTCGCACTAACACTTGAAGTTCCGTCAATTCCGACTCGTTCTAACGGCCGGGAATCACCCCGTTCCATCAGATCTGGCCGTTCGTGATGGTTCTTCATGGTTAACTTGAAATCGCATAGATTTAGGTGAGATTTGTCATTAAAACCTGTGGAAATCACCCGGATCTGAGTCGTTTATAGTGAAATGAGACCCCAACTTGAAGTTCATAAGAACTCTTGGTGACATCACCTCAAAACGCCTCAAATCCTCAGATTTCACGGTTAGAATTTGAGTTTTGAAAGATAGAATGATGTAGAATCGAGTGTAGATTGTAGAAGCACAAGTTTTAGGTTGAAATCTTACCGGAATCGCGAGGAAATCGAGAGAAAAGGGTCTTGGTGCGCGTTTGGTTGAACAGGAGCTGTCACATCACTGTTCAAGTGGTGTGGCATGGTATTTATAGGTAATAGAGGAGAGGGAAGGAGGTCTGGCCCGGATGGCCCATCCGTGCGGATGGCCCATCCGTGCGGATGGCCCATCCGTGCGGATGGCCCATGCGTGCGGATGGCCATCCGTGCGCATGCCCATCCGTCCGGATAGCTATCCTGACGCTTGGACTTCTCCGTTTTTGGTCGTTTTGATAGTTTTCGAAGCGCGTACCTTTCATAATTAATTTATATTATTATTATATTGTTACTATTATGTATATATATCACTAGGGGTCGTATTTACGTATCCATAATCCAAAGTTTCGATAATTAACAATCGGTTTCGATTCGAGTATGCGATTATTAGCGACGTTTCACGGCCGTCAATGAAGGTAGTATAGGTCCTTTCTTGACGTCATCGTGAACGATATTTCGTGTAGTGCCACAAAGACTGACGGGGTACCGTTTACTCGTATTGTCATCATCGTCATGACGACTGGAGCTACAGCACTCACCCGAGAGTCCTTGTTAGCGTTGATTGTTTACGTTTCGACACATCACGGCCACTGAGGAGGGTAGAATAAGTCCTCACTCAATGCCTCCGTGAGTGTTAGTGTGATAATAGTGTAGTATAGTGATACTGTAGCTTGAAAATATGCGATTATCCTTCGAATAGCGATATATACGATATAGTTACATTATGATCCGAATCTCTGGTGCTAGGCGTAACGAGTATAACGAGTAGTAACAACGCACAAAAGTGCGGGTTGTTACAAGCACGTTTACCGGGTTACCCGTTCATTGTGCTACTGTGCTTTTGTGCATCAAGTTTGTCGCTAAGGTTCTGTATGTAAATAATGGAGTGTCAGTTAATAAAGTATGATGCAAGTATGTGTATGTATCAGTATTCAAGTAGCAGTTTAACCACAATTGCAAGTAAGCACAGTAATTAAGCAGTAATTAAATATTAATTAGTTCGTACGGATACCTGGTTTGGTGAGGGTTGTCACATTCTCCCCCCGTTAAATAAATTTCGTCCCGAAATTTTGTACTACCTTAACTCCTCATGGTTGAGCCACACGTGTATGTATATATAAATAACATCGAGGTAGATAATCATCAAACCGAATCAAACCTTACTCACATTTGGCGAGTCCAAGAATATATAACAACCCGTACCCTAGGGTTAAAAAGGTGGGTGCTCATAGCAGTCGATGTCAGAAGTACAAGACGTATTTGACGTATAGCCTAATGTAATCCAGCTAGCAGGGGGGTCTACAAGAGAGGAGTTTCGACTAATAAGATCCTTAAACGATCGATCGTAGTATCCAAGCGAGTTTTCACAAAACATAGCACCCGCTATATGAATTCTAAAATCATCAACTCAAATGAAATAGTAAAGTGATCTGTCAACTCCTGAGTAGACGAGTGGTAAGGTTCAGTGTGTTGAACATTTTGAATAAACGAATATGGTGTATTCTTTCCTTGATTTGTAGTTGCATCGGAAATGTTTAAATGGCGGGTCGAACGAAAGGATATGCAGTTTTGTGAGAAACGGTTGACCATGATCAGCACAAGCTACAAGTTTGTAATGACACCTCAAGGTATCGCAATGACATGATTCCATAATAGCGGTGACTGAACAAATTCACCGAGTTTGAGACCAGATGAAGGTGTACCGAAACAAGCCGGAAGACGAAACTAAGTATTGCAAGGCATTTGACTAATAACGAAAGAATCGTTAGGAGGTACTTTGTGCTTATGAAATGAATATATGTACCATTGCCTCAACACACAATTGTGTTAAGGCTGCTTCGATCGGGGATATCAAAATGGATTGTCATCAAATAAATAGGCATTTAAATCCGTGTATGAAGTGAGTAACCCAATTAGCGCAAGCTTCAATTTTGTGAAAGTATCACTGCAAGGTATCGAAATTAATCAACGATTTAGTGGAGTCATAGACCAAACAAGTCTACTACGACTCGAAACAAAAGAATCTGTGTCAAAGTATTAGAATATGAGGCTCTCAATACATCATATGGCGTCTCAAATCAAACATGTGAACTGGATAAGTTCAAGCAGTTGAACTTAGTTTCATCATAACCAAACAATAAACGTAATTTCTGAACTTTAATAAAGCGTTTATTTGAAATGGAAACGCATGCGTAGCAAATGGTGCATGGGTTATATATATAAGTTTTCAAGTGATGAAGCGATGCGTTTCTACCAAAAGGGATAAGTGACCAAGTATACAAAGCAAACATGTGTTCTCTCTCAGCGAAGGAAAACAACGTGATGCAACTACTTTAGGGGAGTAGAAATGCAAATATCTACTCGTTAGAAGTGAAAGTGAAGATTTCAACGGAAGAAAATTTAAGTACCTTCGGTTTCGTTAACTGCACCGACAGGTTGGTCAAGCTAATGATGTTTGATTGAGTTGACAGATGTGGTTCCTAAGTAAAATCCTTACGGGTTTGGTCCTAAGTTCCCATAGGTCCTAGATGTAAGTCTTCTAGTTTCTCCGGATTCCGTATCCCGTGTGGATCTGGTTTATACATTGTGTAGGAAGCATCATTTTGTTTATGTCTAAGCACAAGTCATTGTCCCAAAATTTCATCCTGGTATACTTTCTTCCTGCTTTCACTGCTAATGATGCTCAATCGTTGACCAATCGGGTAATAGTGGTTGTGTCCTCACAGTCAGTCATGTAAGAGGTTCGTTAATCCTTAGCAAGAGTCACTGACTCTGATGGGTTAGCTCGTTCGGCTCCTGGTAGTTGATTTTTACTTGAAAATCATCATCCTTCTTTTTTACTAGCAGTAATGGGGTTACCCAATCGGGGATTTTGGTCTGTTATCTTCCTTCTCTATCAACTTCTGAAACTTCACTGTCAATCCTTGCATCCCCGAAGACGTAAGTCGTTGAGGGGTATTGACTGCAGGTGCGACGCCGGGAATTTATCTGATGCGAAACTGGATTAGCCGTGGGGGAGAAAATTCTGGCAAATCCTCGGGGAAGACCTTAGGGCATTTCCTTGCCATAAGAATATCTTCGTGCTTTAGTCCTTCGGCTCATCCTGTCCCCGACATGGGCCAAGAAACAACATATTCTTCACGCAACATCCTTCGTGCCTTCAAGCAATTTGCAGTTTATAGAGGCGTATCCTGCTTCATGAGTCACGATTGCTTCGTCGTTCGACATCGGGGTGCGGATAACGATCTCCGCTTGGTTGCTCGACCGTGGGTCCATCCTAGTTACTACATCGAGGCCGTTTATTAACCAGTCTTATCAAGAGTGGGTCGTCCAACTTACCCTCTACTAAACTAAGTATATTCCTAAATTCATGAGATGCGAGGCTATGGTCGGCCCTGGTATCAAACAACATGGATGCAAAGATTTTGGGTTGATAAAGAACGTACCAGTGACCATATCTGGATCCTGGCATGCTTCACTAGCTCCGTTGTTGGATGCTCCTTCATGGTCTTGGTTAACCTCCCTTGGGCAATCTTTCCCAAGTTGCCCCATACCACCGCAGTTATAATATCCCTTACCTTCCTTTCCACTTTTCGTCTCCTGCCAACACGTTTCCCTGTTGTGTCCCACTTTGCCACAGTTGTCACACTTCCTATTACAGCATTGCCCAGTATGATGGCGCTGGCATTCTTCGCACTTAGGTAGTTTACCCATGTACATCTTTCCCCTTTTGGCCTTATTCTTGTTATTTTCCCGATCACCTCCTTGAAATTCACTGAGCTTTCTTTTGCTCTTCTCAGGTGTCTCCACTGGAGTTTCCTTCTTCTCGTCCGGGATTGCAAGTTTTACCAATCTAAGTGCTTCCTTAGTGAGCTCCAGGCTTATCACATGAGCAATCATGGGTGTTGGTGGCGTTGATACCATCATCAGACTCAAGGCTTGAGGTGTCAGTTCCCAAATGGATTGCTCCATTCTCTTCAACTTGGGTTCCACCAGGTATGGAGCGACTCTCGACAAATCGTAAAGCCTTCGCACGTGCTCCACCACATCTAGACCTTCCTTCTGTAGTTTCCAGAATTCTAATTCCAGCCTTTTGATATCTATCTGAGAACAATACTCCTTACGCATTATTTCCTTCAGCTCGCTCCATGACATCGCATATGCTACAGCCTCGCCTAATTCCCGAACCTTAAGGTCCCACCATAACAGAGCCCCATCTTGTAGCAATCCGGAAACGTATGGAACTTGTTGCTCTGGCGTACAACCACTCGTTTGCACAACGGCGTCCACATTCTCAGCCCATTTTACAAAAGCTATGGCACCTCCTCTGCCACCAAAGTTCAGGGGTTTGCATTCTAGAAAATGCTGGTAGGTACAACCTGTATTCAAGAATTCATCATCACAATAGGTATTAGCAAGGCACTTTGGGGATTTTCCGAACGTGTCGTAATGCGTCCTGGATGACTTAAACATTACCGTTAGGTAGGTTTCTCCTTGAGGGACCTTCGCTGTGTTTGTAGCGAAGAACCTTGTGTCGAGCTCTGACTCGTGAGGCATGCGCTAACCATTCTGCCTCGGTCAGTCGAGTGATCTCTTGATGCGACATCTTCTAGGAAGAAGTTCAGGTTAGTTAGGTCTCTTTTATTCAGGGAATGTAAATAGTTGTTTGGAATCACATGCTTTCGTACGTATTTAGATCATCATATTACACATCACGCAATTCTACAAGCAAGTAATTGGAATCATGTTTACTGAAAATATAACAAACAAACACGTGTTTCTCAGTCATAGCACATTCCCGTTATATTGGTAACACGTCTTATGATTAGGTTTTCATTAAACGGGTAAGCACACTGCATCAAAATCATAACATCCGTACGTAATTTGGGGGTTTCGTTTAATGAGAGTATAGCAAGTAAGCACGTAGTATTAAAAATTTTGGTACGCACATTAGCGTTCCTGGTCGTACTTAACAAGGACATAGCGATTAAGCCTTCGTCGTTTATTGGCCACAAAGTATTGTCGCATGTTTAATGATAATTGGCTCCCATCGTTTTCCGGCCACAATTTCTTTGCTTTACAAAATGCATCACATTATCAGGGTCACCGGGTCACCCTACCCATGCCCAACAAGTATATTAGCATATCTAAATTACGTAGTCAGACGTGGTCCTCCAAGGTCTTCACCGTCTCGGCTCATCATTAGTGTCTTTACCCGAATATAATGCAATCCGCATAGTCCAGAAATCAACCTTACCGGCGACTGAGGTGGGGGAGGAAAGAAAAGTAAATTGTTACCCTGAGTGGAATTCTCCTCGAGCTTGTGTATGCGTCGAAACAATTAGCTGGTCTGCCGCCTGGCAGTAAATGAATGGGCGTCAAAATCCCGTGTATGGTGTAATGGCAACGGTCGAGAGCGCAAAAGGAACTTTGATGTATGTGGCGGATCGAAGTATGCTGGCAATAGACACGGTGGAGGACGGGGTGTCTTGCATAGACCTTTCAGACAATATGCTGTCTTGTGATGTGGGCGCCTAAATCATGTTTTTGGTTATGTAATGTTTTGCGTTTGAAGTTGCCCATTGTGGTGTCAGCTCAAGCTTCAACATTCCGTGTCTCATATCCTCAAACTGTAGTTGGTGTCACAGGAGAAACTCATCTCGTGTGTGGCCTCCATAATGCGAGGGATAGTAAGGGTCTAAAGTTAGCATAGTGTGTTTATAGGAACCATCAAATCGGCTTATCGAGCATTGTAGAGGTGAATGTAGCAAGCGGTGCGGCTTGTAGGAAATGCTGCTATAACAAAAAGGATCGTTATGCGGGTGCCGACCTGGAGCATCTCTCTGGGGTGCGGGTATGTCCTGAATGAAAATGATAGGCAAGATGGCGCAATGGGCGTCGGTCTTCACAAGGGAAAGGAGCGATGTCAGTGGTTGCGGGTGTAAAAACAAACATCTCAACAAATGAGGAGATTGCCTGATGCAGGTAGATATAAGGGGTGCAATGTCTGGCAGACCAAAAAGAAACAGGATCGTGACCACGTAAAGGTGTAGGTTCAGCAGGCGCAACATCAAGCTGAACTAAATGGTGTAGAAGCTGGCTCAAGAGCAGGCTCTGGGTCGGATAACGGTGTAGTAAGCGTTGGCGGTAAGTGTGGGAAACCAAGGTGCATCCATGGGAACTGAAACAGGGGCTTAAACAGGAGCCACAGAGGGTGTAACAGATAACACGAAAGGTGGGAAATCATCATCATCGTCTATCCACCCATTTCGGGTGTGCGCATATCGAGGATCAACATGGGTTGCAAAAGGTGCATGATCGAACTGCACAGGCACAGGGTCAGGAAGAGGGCAACAACAGGGTCAGCAGGAATGTCAGCAATGTGAGGGGCATCAACATGAGCATCAATAGCATGATCATCCTCCAACAGTGGAGCAACAATAGGGTGATCATCGACAGGTACGTCATCAACCAAGGGAGCAACAGCTGGTGCATCGGCATGATCAAGGTCATGCTCTAAGGCGAGGACAGGAGCATCAACTGGCTCAGGGGCCACAACAGGCTCCAGATCATCAAACTCCATCTCGAAATCAGCGGGATCATCAAACATAGGGTCAACAGGGGCTACGGGATCCTCCATGGGCTGATCTATATGAATAAACTCAATGTCATGATTGGGATCAAAGCCCAGTGGGAAAACAGGATCCGGATCGTCATCAACGTCATGACCAACTCAAAGCTAGGGGCAGGGGCAGGTGCAGCGGATGATGCCATATCAGGGTCCGTGTCGTGCGAATGATGTTGCACTCCCTGCGCATGTGAAGGTGCAGATGCCACAGACTCAAAGGAATCTGGGACAGGTGAATGGATGGGTGCCTCCTCCGCATGAGCATCAGCGAGAAGTAGGAGCTCACCAGTAGCAATAAGGGCCTCGCCCTCCAAGTCATCCTCGAGTGGGTCCTCATCAACAAGTCGACGTCGTCGTCAGCGACTACGTCAAGGGGCATATCAACAATAGAGTAAGCGGCAAGGGGTACAGGGGCAGGGATCACCGCGAGCGGCAACTCCCCAGCGATAGGGCCATCAGCGGGCTCAGCCACGACATCGGGCAGCGCAAATGGCTGGAAATCATCATCGTCCGCGCTGGTAGTATCTGAGGTATACACCTCGTGCTCTGATGAGACTATGTCGTCTGGTACTATGGGCATGGGGTCTGTGGTGTCCGACTCTCCAGTGCCGGATGAGGGCATGTCGTCTGTAATACAAACACGCATATGCACAAATAATCGATCATATAGTCATATAAGCACGTTAATCAACAATAAGCAATCAAATAGTCCTCCTAGTCCCACTAGCCTCCCAGCCTCTCAGACTGAATCTCCTAGTCCTACTAGACAATTCTCTCAGCCTCCCAGACTGACTCCCTAGTCCCACTAGACAATTCTCTCAGCCTCCCAGACTGACTCCCTAGTCCCACTAGACAATTCTCTCAGCCTCCCAGACTGACTCCCTAGTCCCACTAGACAATTCTCTCAGCCTCCCAGACTGAGCCATAACTAACAAATAAAATGTGCTCAACTTTTGTTTGTAAAAACGTTTTATGACCTGGATCTGGACTTAAATGGTATGCAATGTAAAAATGTTTTCGTGAGAGCCCTAGTGATCATAGTCTAGACTCAAGAAGGAATCCTAGTTCGCTATGATCAGAGCTCTGATACCAAGCTGTCACACCCTGGCTTTTGCGGAAGCGTGGGTTTATTTGGTGTGACTTCTTAATACCATAGCTTAATCACAACAAAGCTATATGAAAATAAAACCATGCAGATCATCCATTGATTTAAGTTTGAAAAGTAAAATACCACAACATTGTCTTAAGGCGTTGACACATGCAACGGAAATTACAACCTAATAACATAAAAACATTGTTTGAAAGACACAACCACCAACTTAAAATAGACGTAGTTTAAGAACTGTGACTCGTCCAGGTAAAAGCCACAACCCCTAAACTTGGATGATCCCATAACTCTACGCAGCGTGAAAACATAGCATACCGTGCCAGATCCTTAGTTCCCTGAAATACATGTAAGTTGAAAAATCAACATAAAGTTGAGCGAGTTCATGTGAAAGTGAGTATGTAAAACCTTTAAAGTACGTCCCAATGTAAAAAGGTTTAAGTACGTCCCGATGTAAAATTGTTTAAGTACGTCCCGATGTAAAAATGTCCCTGGTATGTAGCAATAAGGAAAAAGAGATCACCATTGGGTTGCAAAGCCAATGATATGTGCGTAGTGATGCAGGAAGACTCAAACCTAGCAGATTTTGCGTCAGGTACAAAGTCACCACCTGGTCCATTAAGCGGGCTCAGGAGTGGGGCTCGCTACACCCAAATAGATCTATCACTAATGTCCCTCGGTCCTACAACGAGGATTAATGGCCTTTAGTTCCACCTACCCACTCACATGATCTATACGTCCTAACCCTCCTTAAGCTAACCATACCGTGTATAAAAATGTCCTTAATAATTGTAACATGTATTTCACCCCCAAAGTATAAAAACTGAAAACAGTTAAGAGAAAAGGGGGACATGAACTCACCGAAGTGCGTCTCTAACTAGTAACTCCCTGTCAACCTGCTGTGCGACGACCTACACGTACTAACTTTTATTAGACGGACGGCCGTGCCTTAGCTTAAGGTTTAAGTTTTTGGGAAATAGTTAGGCAACTATTTCGTGTTTACACTTCGTAATTATGTATTGATTATATTCCTTCCCAAGGATGGGGGTTTTAATACATGTGTGTTCGTATAACTTCGAAATATATTATTAAGTCTCACTCAATAAAATATATTTTATTTCATTTGTCTAAAATATTCTACTTCCAAAATATAAATATTTTTCCCAAAAATATTAGATTTTATTCCATATAATTTTCCAAAATAATATCCTTGTCAAGATACACACTTATGAGTATTTTCTGAAAATACGTAACTTACGTTGTAAGGTTCGGGTGGTATAAATAATACCGGTGTAACTTAGACACTTATTTGTGAAGGCGTTCGTATTATTTTGGAGCCGTGAATATTCAGTGTTTTCTAGTAATATTATTTTTACCCTAAAAATAATATTTGTATAGTTTACAAAATAATCATAAAAATTACCCAAGTGTTACTATGAAAAATATATATTCTAAATATATATTTTAACAAGTTTTATTTATGAAAATCCCATCTCCGACACTTGGAGATTTTGTAATAAAAATTCATGGCGAAGTTTGTTTGGAAAAACAAGTCGAAAATATATTCATAACACTTGTCGTATAAATATTTTCCAAGTGTTATATTTCTGGAAAAATTTCGCCAGAGTTTCCTCTGTAACTGGAGGTGGCCACGCTTTCAAGCGTATCATTTTCTTTTATAAATTGAACTAACAATGTTCCCAACATCAACAAACAATATTTCAACACTAAACTAGTAAAAAATATACGTAAGTCGCAAACACATGAACTTGTGGGTTATGTAAAAGGGTGTAGTAACCTTCCGGTGTTTTTAGTAGATCTTTCTCTTTTTATAAATGAAATCGGTTTCTTAAAAATCTTATTTTTAAAGAAAGTGTAAGTTTACAACTTCTTGTCAAAAATCTCAGAAATAATTCTTTGTTAAAACCTTTCGTTACACAAGTGTCTACACACTTGTTTGTTCACAAAAACACCTTTAGTTTAGGAAAGATCCGGTTTTAAAACATGGTTTCGTCTTACAGTTGGTTCTTCGAAAATACCACTTGTAGATCTTTAGATCTACTAGTTTAGAACTCCATTTCATAAGAAAAATTGTTTTTACACAAGTTCATGTTTATGTTTGAAAGGGTTCGTCATCTAATAACTTTACGACTTAACATAAGGCTAGTTCATGTTCCATGAACATGATCTAGCGTGGTTTGATGACGATCCATTCCAACACTAGCAATCAACAACAATAAATAGTCATAACAAAACTAGTTTCAAAAGTTTTACACTAATATTCATCCATTAACCACCTTGTTCATCACTTTTAGTAGACTTTTAAACTTTGATCTTATATGTTCATAATTTTTATCCGATAAATTCTCTTATTAACCACTTTAAACAAGATCAAAAGGGTGTTTAGCATCACTTACAACTAGCACAAGGCTAGGGAAGGAACTAGACGAAAAACGGGTGGTTAATAGCGTTGTGGTGAGGTCCTTGGCAATCCGTAAGCACCAAGCTTCCTTGTATGATATCCTTCACACTTGAATGTATATAGAATGATGGAACAAGATCAAATAATAGTGGTGGTGGTGCTTCTTGGTCTCGGCCGAGAGTATCAAAGAGGGAAAAGAAAGATGGAATTTGCTAAGTGTGTTAATGTGAGAGATTAGTAATCCAAGGTGTTAATTTATAATCTAGAATTCACCATTACCTAATGGATCTTATGTCACCTAGATTTTTAACAATGAGATTAAAATAAACAAAGTAGGACAATTTGTGTCACCCATGTGGTGACCGATCGGTCAAGGGGGGGGGGGGGGGGGGGGCATTTGGTTGAATTTTAACTAATTGGTTAAGTAGTCTAGTTATGTTAACTAGGTGTTCAAGATTAGTGTCATGTGTGTTGTAATTTACAACGGGTGTTACGGTACTCGGGGACCCTAACTAGCTCAGAAAAAAAAAAAAATAATGTTGTTGTTAATATTTTTATGTCCCGGGTTAAGTCCGGTTGTTCGGTTGGATACTGATCCGTTAAATGTCAAACAAAGCTTTAAGGTGCCGTTAATATTATTTTTAGTGACACAATTTATTCCCGACACTTTAGAAAGTGTCTAGTAATATTTTTCTCATGTTTTGGCACTTTACTAGTTAGCTTAAATGCCGAATTTTTATTTAAAGTGCAGAATTTTGTACTCAAAGTACGTTTTAGGCACATCCGGTCACTATAAGTATCACCTAGTGACGCAGTTCTACAATCCTCACCTCCCTACATTTCCTACTAGTGTAGCAAACTATTCCCGGCTCATACTGGCCTTAGAGGCAGTGTCTGCCTGGTGCTGGCTATGTCAGCACGTTTACCGGGTTATCCGTTCATTGTGCTACTGTGCTTTTGTGCATCAAGTTTGTCGCTAAGGTTCTGTATGTAAATAATGGAGTGTCAGTTAATAAAGTATGATGCAAGTATGTGTATGTATCAGTATTCAAGTAGCAGTTTAACCACAATTGCAAGTAAGCACAGTAATTAAGCAGTAATTAAATATTAATTAGTTCGTACGGATACCTGGTTTGGTGAGGGTTGTCACATACATAGCAGCAAAACACAAGCATCCTAAACACCTGTCACATACGTTAAAATAGCTGTCAATACACATAGTGTAAAGGTGAGCATACAAGTTTAATTGTAATAGTAGAGTTTCGAAAGCGTTTACGCATAACCAGCATGTATCATGTATAATGTGAAGCTAGTAGGTTATCGACAATGAAATATGCACAGACTAGACTGCGAGTTGTAGAATGCGCAACACATATCACCACTGCGATACGTGAAGAGGTAACCTTAACAACCCCTATCCACGACAGGTGCTGAGTCCAAACAAATAGTACTATCGTTGCTAAGGCGTCAGGCAGCAATCACTGTGTTAACATAACATACAAGCATTCATCGAGTAACACGTAACATGCAATAACGGTCAGCGTATAAATAGTGTTTGCGTTGTGTGATCGAGGTGATTTAGACTAAGTAACGTATGTAACACCCAAAAGTGCATAAAGCAAAAAGGGATCGAGTATACTCACAGCGATGGAAGTGGATTGAAGGGAGCGCTAGAGTGATTAGCCTGAACAGTTAACGATAGCATAAGCGAAGAGCGGTGCGTAAATCGATGAAAAGTCCAAGTGTCGAACGGTAATCCGATCGGATGGCAATCCAATCGGATGGTCATTCGATTGGATGTCAATCCGTTCGGATGGTCATCCGATCGGATGGCCATTCGGTCGGATTGACATTCGTTTGGTAAGGATGTGTCTGTGTATGATGGCTTTGAAGTTTTCGTTGTAGCATTTAGAAAATAGAGAAGTATCTCTACCCTTCAGGTCGATCGATCTAACGGTCGTTCGATCGGATAACGATCCGATTGGCAGGGCACTTAGTGAGAACAAGTTCACAGCAGGATGGTCACTCGATCGGATAGCGATCCCATCGGATAGCAATCCATTGGAAACTGTTGTTCTTTTAAAATTGAAAATGATTAAGTGTGGGAGCTCAAGTGCAAGCCGATCGGATTGTGGTTCGATCAGATGGCAATCTGATCGGACGACAATCCGTCCCAACGAACCTGATCGTCTTGAACTTGATTATCTGCTAAGTTTGAAAAGTTTTGCGGTTTGCTCGAGACGGTATGATAACGTGTCAAACAACGGAAACTCCATCAGACCCAGACTATCCGATCGAATGGGAATCACCCCAATCCGATCAGTTGACTGTGGTTTCATGTTCAACCAGAAATCAGTTGTCTCGTTGATAGGATTCGGATCTCAAACCGGCACATCACTAGAGAAGAGTAGAAGGCATGAACGAGCTCCGATTCTATCGGTTTTAAGTGCATTGAGTGTAAAAGAGTTGAAAGAAAGTTAGAAACCATATTTCAATCCTTTTAACTTTGAAAATGTTTAGATCTATGCAAAACCGTTGTGAAATCATGTGGAAATCATTCAGATCTGAGTTGTTCTTGGTGGAATGAAGTCAAATCTTGAAGTTCATAAGAACTCCATGATGACGTCATCCTAAAACATCTCAAATCCATTGATTTCATGGTTAAAAGTTAAGATTTAAAGATGAAAATGATGAAGAAGTGCGTGTAGATCATAGAAGTACAAGATTTGAGTTGAAAACTTACAGGAATAGTGAGAAATCAAGAGAAAGAAGGCTTGAGTGTGTTGGTCGAGTGAGGAGGAGCTGTCATATCACAAGTGATGTGATAGGAGGGGTATTTATAGGTTGCCAAAAATAGAAAGGAGGAGCAAGGGTCGGATGGTGCACCAATCGGATGGCAATCCGATCGGATGGCCACTTGATCGGTTGGCCATTCGATGCAAGTGTCCGACGAGTTGAGTTTTGGCGTTTCGTTTTGCGTGTCGAGCGTTGCGATGAGATTCGAGTGAGCGATGCGATAGTATTACCCATTAATTACACCAATAACCTAACTACTATATCTAACATACAATCACTACAAATAACTTGCGTTTGGCGTTTACGATTAGATTGCGATGTGATAGAATTGCGATTGCGATAAACACCTCAACATAAACATAACATGCACAAGTAACACATAATAGCACACACACGTAAAAAAATATCCGAAACACTTAATTCGAGTTGCGAATGCGATAGCGACGCGATTAGCTATAAGTCGATTAGCGATTAAACATGCGATTAAACCGTGATTATTAATAGATACTCCACATAATACAACTAAAGGAATTAAATAGAAGAATTCGATTACAAGTCGTTAACGTACAATCAATAGTTAAGCAAGGAGTGACAGATCGCAATTAGCAATCTTTTCTTTCTTTGAATTTGACTTTGACTTGTACTTTGACTTTCCAAAAAGTGGGTTGTTACAGCCTCCCCTACTTTAGGAAATTTCATCCCAAAATTTAAGAAGTAGGCGTAACAAACGGTTGCGGGTACTTTGCCTTCATGTCACTTTCGAGTTCCCAGGTGAACTCGGCGCCGCGTTTGCCTTCCCAGCGAACCTTCACAGTGGGAATGCATGAGCGTCTGAGCACCTTGGTTTCTCGTCCCATGATCTTGACAGGCTTTTCCACGAAGTGTAATGTTTCGTCCACTTGTAAATCTTCAAGAGGGACGTGTAGTTCTTGGTCGGCCAAGCACTTTCTGAGGTTCGAAACGTGGAAAGTCGGGTGGACGTTACTAAGTTCCTCCGGTAGTTCGAGTCTGTAGGCCACTTTTCCAATCCTTTCCAGAATTTTAAAGGGTCCAACATATCGAGGCACGAGCTTTCCTTTCTTGCCGAATCTGATCACCCCCCTCCGAGGTGCAACCTTTTGGAGTACGTGATCGCCAACGTCAAATTCAAGGGGCTTGCTGCGTGTATCGGCATAACTTTTCTGTCGGCTCCGAGCTTTCAGCAGACTGTCTCGTATTTGGAGGATTTTGTCAGTCATTTCTTGCAACAGCTCAGGACCGGTAATTTGCGAGTCTCCGATCTCGTGCCATACAATAGGCGATCGACATTTCCTTCCGTCTAATGCCTCAAATGGTGCCATTTGGATGCTAGAATCATAAATGTTATTGTACGAGAATTCGACTAAAGGTAAGTGTGCGTCCCAATTACCACCGAAATCTATGACACACGAGCGGAGCATGTCTTCAAGGGTGCGAATCGTTCTCTCAGTCTGACCGTCGGTTTGGGGATGGAAAGCGGTACTTAGATTAAGAGTAGTACCGAGAGCAGATTGAAACGTTTCCCAAAGACGCGAGGTAAACCGACCATCTCGGTCAGAGATGATGTCACGAGGCGTCCCGTGTCGACAAATGATCTAATCGGTGTAGATTCGGGCTAATTTTTCTACCTAAAAGTCTTCTCATATCGGTAGGAAATGAGCTGATTTGGTCAAATGGTCAACAACAACCCATATGCTGTCATGACCTCATTGAGTATGCGGGAGTTTCGTTATGAAGTCTATAGCTATACTCTCCCATTTCCACATCGGGATCTCGGGTTGAACGAGTAAGCCAGAGGGTCTTTGATGCTCAGCCTTGACTTTGGAGCAAGTCAGGCACTTCGAAACATAGAGAGCGATATCCTTCTTTATGCCCGGCCACCAGTACTTGTAGCGCATGTCCTGGTTCATCTTGTCAGCACCGGGATGAATAGAATACCGAGACTTGTGGGATTCGTCCATCAGAAGTTGTCGCAAATTGGTATGCTTGGGAATCCAAATTCGGTCTAGGTAATGAAAGATACCATTCGATTTATTCTCGAGTTGGGCGCCATCGTTTAGAATCCTTTCCTTCTTTAAAGTACGTTCGGTAAAACAAGCATGTTGAGCGTCGCGGATGAGAGTCTCGAGATTAAACTGGGCTTGAATATTACGAACGTTATGTAGATAGCTTCGTCGACTGAGAGCATCGGCAACGACGTTTGTTTTGCCTGGATGGTAATAGATCTCACAGTCGTAATCGTTGAGGAGTTCTACCCACCGGCGTTGACGCATATTCAGTTCCTTTTGGTCAAAGATGTGTTGTAGGCTCCTATGATCGGTGAAGATCGTACACTTGGTACCGTAAAGGTAGTGTCGCCAAATCTTTAACACAAAAATAACTGCGCCAAGCTCGAGGTCGTGTGTGGTGTAGTTCTTCTCGTGGATCTTGAGCTGTCGAGAGGCGTACGCGATAACCTTGTCCCATTGCATGAGAACACAACCAAGACCAAGGATTGAGGCATCGCAGTAGACTACAAAATCGTCGTTTCCGTCGGGCAGTGAGAGCACTGGAGCATTGCAAAGCATAGCCTTGAGAGCTTGAAAGGCTTCCTCCTGTTTAGTTCCCCAAACAAAAGGTTTATCCTTATGCGTAAGAGAAGTAAGCGGCACAGCGATTTTAGAGAAACCTTCGATAAATCGGCGATAATAGCCCGCTTGTCCAAGAAAAGAACGGACTTCAGATGGGTTCTTGGGTGTAACCCAACTCTTAACAGCCTCGATCTTTGCGGGATCGACATGAATTCCTTGACTATTGACAATGTGACCCAGGAATTGGACCTCTTCCAGCCAAAATTCACACTTGGAGAACTTGGCGTAGAGACGGTTTCCCTGGAGTAGTTCAAGAACCAAACGTAGATGCTGCGAGTGTTCGGCTTTTTACTTGGAATAGATCAGGATATCATCGATGAACACGATGACGAAGCGGTCAAGAAAGGGTTTGCACACGCGATTCATTAGGTCCATGAAAACTGCGGGAGCGTTAGTCAAACCAAAAGGCATAACAACAAACTCGTAATGACCATAGCGGGTTCGAAAAGCGGTTTTAGGTATATCCTCCTCTTGAATGCGTAATTGGTGATAGCCTGAGCGTAGATCGATCTTCGAGAAACACGTAGCACCTTGTAACTGATCAAACAAAACATCGATTCGGGGCAAGGGATATTGATTCTTAATTTTCAGCTTATTCAATTCCCTGTAGTCGATGCACATCCGGAACGAACCATCCTTCTTTTTGACGAAAAGGACAGGCGCGTCCCAAGGAGATGTGCTAGGGCGAATGAATCCTTTATCAAGAAGTTCCTGGAGCTGACTCGAGAGTTCGCGCATTTCAGAAGGAGCGAGACGGTAAGGCGCTTTAGCAACAGGATTTGCTCTAGGAATGAGGTCGATTCGGAAATCGATATCACGAGTGGGAGGTAAACCAGGTAAATCATCGGGGAAAACGTTGGGGAACTCACAAACAACGAAAACGTCTTTCACTCATGTGTTTCCTTTTTTTTCCTTCTCTGCTACTACAATGTTAGCCAAGAAAGCTCTGTATTCCTTGCAGAGATACTTGCTCGCTTGGACACATGACATGAGTTTGAGACCTTTTGAAGGAGTTTCACCATACACACAAAGTAGATCACCATTAGCGAGCGAGAAACGAATCATCTTATTGAAGCAAACAACTTCAGCACGATTTTCGCGAAGAAAATCCCTGCCTAGTATGATGTCAAAACTAACGAGCTGCATCGGAATAAGGTCGATGAGGAAGACGTGATTGTTGAGTTCAAGCGTACAATGACGTAGAACATAATTGATAGTGATGGTTCTTCCGGTGGCAACTTCAACATCGAACGTCGAGGGGAGATGGGCACGCTTACGATTAAGGAGCTTTTCGAATTCAAATGATACAAAACAGTTATCTGCTCCAGTATCAAACAAACACGAAGCATATATACCATTCACAAGGAATGTAGCAATGACCACATTGTTGTCTGCTTGAGCCTGGCAGGCGTTGATGTTGAAAGCACGTCCGCGGGCTGCTGGCTGTTGCTGTTACTGCTGAGGCTGCTGCTGTTGGTGTTGTTGCGGCTGCTGCTGGGGCTCTTGTTTAACTACTCTGTTAGGGCACATGTTTGCGAAGTGGTTGGGATCACCACATGCAAAGCAAGCTCGAGCGTGAGCTGCGGGTGCAGAAGCTGCTTGATGGCCTTGAGGAGCAGGAAGTAGAGCTTGTTGAGCAGGAGCTTGACTGTAACGACTCACATACAAACGTCCTAAAAACGCTCCGTAAGTATAAACCCGGACCCCTGATATAACAACTCTCACTAAAAAAATACTATTTCTTATTTTAATTTAAACAAGAGAAAACCTAATTGAGACACCCAAGTGATTCTACACAAACCCTAAAATTTTCAGAACAATCGGAATTAGGATCAGGGCCCCTAAAACTCAAGGGGGGTAAAACCCTATTAACGATTATCTTCACAAAACGCTGTCAAAATTCAATTTCTCGATTCCGTCGACTCAGCAGGGCTACCCAGGTGACAAAGTAGGCCTAGCCTACTTTGTCATCCCAGGCGACACGCGACAGGGACCATTGGTTCCTTCGCGACACGCGGGAGATGCCAAATTTGGGTATAAATACCAGGAGTTGGGACTTGAATTCTGCAATTGGAACGACGATAAAATTCGATTCAGGCACAGAGATATCGTCCAAATACTCTCAAAACACACACAAATCACTAATTAGTATAGCGGGGTGCTGTTGCAAACAGGGTATTATCTCAATCGCTGCTACGATTCAATGTCCGATCGATTGAAACTATCCGATGGATGTTTTAGTACTATCCTTTGTCATTCGTTGTGAATCCGATGGATGTTTAAGTAATTATACTTTGGCATTCGTTGTGAATCCGATGGATGTTTAAGTGATTGCACTTTGTCATTCGTTGTGAGGGTTTTTATCTCGTGAGTTATCGTAAATGCTGTATTAGTTAATTACCTAGTTCGTATGCACTAGGTCACAAGGCTAAATCAATAGGCTAAGCTCTGCCTGTATAAATCTGCAATATATCAAGGCTTATCTGTAGACTAAACTTTGGCCGTATGAATCTGCATGCTTATAATGTGAGTCATTCTTTTTTTATCAAATCTATTTACAAAAGCATGTTTATTTCAAAGTTATAATTACAGGGATTAAGTCTTTGTAATCACCATATTACAGCTGGTATGTGGGGTTTTGTATACATTACTTGATAATCTTCACCATTGGACAACGAGTTAGCCAATGGGTGATATGACCATAGTCACAGAAACGAGTCGAGTGACAAATACCGAGGGTAGTTGGTTGATATCTGAAACATTGTAATTGCTCTTAATACTGTAAATTATAACAAATGTGTCGTTTTATTAAAATGAATGATTCACTCAGTATTTCCCGCTGACAAAACCTTTTTAAAACGCGTTTCAGGTAATTACAGTAGATTGGAGTAAAAGATGGATACGGCACTGAAAGGCATCAAAGAAGTGGCTTATTTTATTTTATTAATTAAATCAAGATTAAGAAATATTGTTTTATGTAATCAAATTTATCTTTATTAAAGCTACCATTGTAAAACATGGGTTTATCCCATCTATTTAATAAATAAAATCCGGTGTTTTCTAAACTCTGATATTTTTCCTAACTCACGGTCCTGATGAAATTTCCGCTGCAACGTTTTCAAAATAATCACCGGTACCACTGAGCTGTTCGCGACTCCCGATTCCGTCCAGGGTGGGTCGGGGGCCGTGACATTGACCTTTAGCTGGAGCTGGAGCTTGACGTGGACCTGTATGGAAGTTTGCAGTGAAGTGGCCGTACATATTGCAATGAACACAGAACCGACAAGTGAGACCCACCGGGTGATGATAAGTACAAGTAGGGCAAAGCGGATGTGGTCCAGTGTATGCATGCTTGGCAGGCGCTGCATTGACCACAGGTGCCGCTACTTGGCAGTGTTGAGATTTCGGTTGGGCAGGCACTATTTGGAGCGGGGCAACAGTAACTACACAGTTCTTGTTGCTGGAACTGCTGTTGTTCTTCCGCTTGCGACGTGAGGTCTTTGAAGTTTGCGGTGCGGCGGTCGATTCAGCGGTTGAAGTAGCGGTGACTTGATGTGGATTCTTGGGAGTTTTGCCAAAATAACCAGCCCTGACTCGCTTATCATTGATCTCAGCGGCGAGCAGGTAGGTTTCCTCAATTGTTTTCGTCTTTGCAGCCTGAACAAAGTCTGCAACGCAATCCGGAAGAGCTCAGATATACTTCTTGATTGTAATATCTGGGGTAGTAACCTGACCAGGGCAGATAATACTCAACTGCTTGAAGCGAGCAGTTAAACCAGCGTTATCTCCGCCATCCTGCTTAATGTTCCAGAATTCATCCTTAAGCTTTTGGAGTTCATTGGGAGGGCAGAACTCTTGCATCATAATGTTTTTCAACTCGTCCCACGACAATCCGAAAGCTGCATCATTTCCTCGTTTTTTCCTCTCGGCCGTCCACCAATCAAGAGCGCGGGATTGGAAGACGCCGGTAGCATTGACGGTGCGTAGATTTTCTGGACAGCCACTCTGGTGCAGGGTGACTTCGATAGAATCAAACCATTGAAACATGGCCGTAGGACCATCTTCGCCGGTAAACTCTTTTGGTCCGCAGGCTTTGAACTGCTTAAAGATAAAAGCGGCCTTAGGAGTATCGATCCTGGACTTCTCTGAAGATTTGCTAGCATTCTCATTCAGCTCACTGACGATTTGTGGGATGACTTTCGCCATTTGCTTAGAGACGAGAGCGGCGATGCGTTTGTCATCGTGGTTTCGGCGAGCTGCGCGTGAGTGGAATGATCCAAACGACGACATTGTCTTCAACAGACATCGCCATAGGACTCAAATACAATTTCGATTAATCCTAGTATAGACTAGCGATTTCCATAAAGCTCAGGAACACAGCCATTCACAAAATTCACGTAGGCACATAAATGACAGAACCACATAAGCACATAACCACATAAGTACATAAACTAACCTAAACACATATTTTGCACGTATTCACCTATCCTTTACAACACGTATAGCGAGTGTGATTAGTGAGCGACGATTACGAATAAGGACCAGCGATTTGTTAGCGGGTTGAGATAGATGTGTAGTGCGAGTCATGGGTGTTGATCAAAGTGAACAGCGAAAAGCGAGTAAATCACCAAATTCGAAACACGTCACGCATAAAACCACCTAAAATTCACATAAAATCGATAAATCACAGAGTTGGCGGCAGCGAAATCCAGGATTGAAACACATGAAATCGAAGAGAGATTGTCTAGGTGCGAGACGTCGACTACCCAAAGTGATTCGACTATTCACAAGGACCTTATGTGCACACTTTGACCTTCTGGACTGTGCTATCGCTTCAATTTGAGCGATTGGCACTCGTCCTTCCAGTTACAGCGTGACCCAAGTCATTGGAGTCCGTCGAGACTTTGGTGAGAGTACTGCAAAAACCAAAAGTATAGAGCGGAACGGGTCATCAAGGTTCGGGTTTCACCCCTGACTTAACCACTACATCCCTGTTTGTATGATAGAATCACGAGATAGATAAGGAGAGTTACGTCGAAGTATGGATTTCACTCCTGATTCAACGCAAATTCTCCTGTTTATAGTAAAAAAAATAGCGAATCGAACGAAGGATTTGGTCGAGAGTTTGCGGTTTTCACACCTAATCTCGACCAACTCACTTGTGTGTGTGTGTGTGTGTTTCCAGCCTTAGGAACGGCTGGTCTTGCGCGGAACTGTAGCATGCGATGTTCGCGCAAGAGTGTAGTGTGCAGCGAGTTCGAGCGAGAAATAGCAAGTAAGCTCGTACAAAACCCGTACTGGGTATGCACAAGTCGGTCTGTTGGTACTTAGACTATAGACTAGGTCATTTCTAAGACTTCGACCCGGACTAGGTCGAGTCTTGCCTAATTCCCTATAGTTATGGCTCTAATACCAATTTGTCACACCCCAACCGATGACAGAAACATCAGGGCATGGCACTGAGCGAAACAGATTGTCCAGGAGAATCCATAACAACTATTTGTTATAATATATTAAAGGTTTATGTCCCATACCACAAACATATAAAATAAAAACAGTTATTACAGACGATGTTCTCATAGACAAATATCTATTCCGACAACTCGGATTTATTTAGGTTTGTTTCTAAGACTCCACCCTAGCTTGATTCCCACATAGTAGCAAAACACAAGCATCCTAAACACCTGTCACATACGTTAAAATAGTGGTCAATACACATAGTGTGAAGGTGAGCATACAAGTTTAATAGTAATAGTAGAGTTTCGAAAGCGTTTACGCATAACCAGCATGTATCATGTATAATGTGAAGCTAGTAGGTTATCGACAATGAGGTAACAATCACTGTGATACGTGAAGAGGTAACCTTAACAACCCCTATCCACGACAGGTGCTGAGTCCAAACAAATAGTACTATCGTTGTTAAGGTGCAACAATCACTGTGTTAACATAACATACAAGCATTCATCGAGTAACACATAACATGAAATAACGGTCAGCGTATAAATAGTGTTTGAGTTGTGTGATCGAGGTGATTTAGAGTAAGTAACGTATGTAACACCCAAAAGTGCATAAAGCAAAAAGGGATCGAGTATACTCACAGCGATGGAAGTGGATTGAAGGGAGGGCTAGAGTGATTAGCCTGAACAGTTAACGATAGCATAAGCGAAGAGCGGTGCGTATATCCGTGAAAATTCCAAGTGTCGAACAGTAATCCGATCGGATGGTCATTCGATCGGATGTCAATCCGTTCGGATGGTCATCTGATTGGATGGCCATTCGGTCGGATTGACATTCGTTTGGTAAGGATGTGTTTGTGTATGATGGCTTTGAAGTTTTCATTGTAGCATTTAGAAAATAGAGAAGTATCTCTACCCTTCAGGTCGATCGAATGAACGGTCGTTCGATCGGATAACGATCCGATTGGCAGGGCACATAGTGAGAACAAGTTCACAGCAGGATGGTCACTCGATCGGATAGCAATCCGTTGGAAACTATTGTTCTTTGAAAATTGAATATGATTAAGTGTGGGAGCTCAAGTGCAATCCGATCGGACGGCAATCCGTCCCAACGAACCTGATCGTCTTGAACTTGATTATTTGCTAAGTTTGAAAAGTTTTGCGGTTTGCCAGTGATTCAAGATAACCACGACTTAATCCCTGTAATTATAACTTTTGAAAATGCTTGGAGTATTGTAAAATATTATTGATAAAAAGAGAATGACTCACATTGCAGATTTAAACGGGCAGAGTTTAGCCTACTGATTAGCCTTGTAACCTAAATTAAATAACAATGCATACGAAATAGGTCAGTAACTAATACAACATTTACGATAACTCACGAGATTAAAACCCTCACAACGAATGACAAAGTGCAGTAATTAAACATCCATCGAATTCACGACGAATGACAAAGTATAGCCCTAATGTGGGCAGCACTTAAACATCCATTGGAAAGTTTCAATCGATCGGACATTGAATCGTAGCAGCGATCGAGTTAATACCCTGTATCGTAGCAGCACCTCCCTAATGAAAATTATGATTTCGAGCACTGTATCTTCGTTTTTAAGTGAGATTTTCGAGCACAGGTGAACGTCCCATGCACAGGCTATTTATAGCAAAATTTTCAGTCTTACGCAGCCCGCGTAAGCCTTAACAGGCTTTTACGCGGCCCGCGAGAGCCTCCTATTTGTAGATTAGGGCATCCGTGTCACCCCTAGGTCTGCCACGTGGCTTCCACGTGGCCTTAGTGCTTATCCGGATATCTGATGTGTTGTCGCGGCCCACGTAAGCCTAGGCTTACTCTTACGCGGCCCGCGTGAAACCCAAAAATCTGATTTTCTTGGTTTTTCATGCACAGTAGGGTTTCATGGGTTCGGGTTTTCACTTATGGGTCATTTAGGGACATTTTTGAAGGTCCTTACATTCTCCCCACCTTATTTAAAATCTCGTCCTCGAGATTTATTGGAATAAGTGAGGATACTATCGCTTCATTTCCGATTCCAGCTCCCAAGTGTATTCAGGTCCTCTTTTCGAATCCCACTTGACCTTGACCAGCACTAGTCGCTTGTGCTTGAGAAACTTGACCTTTCTGTCTTCTATTTGAAGCGGTTTCTCTACAAACTTCAACTTTTCATTTACCTCTATGTCTTGAAGAGGTACTACCAGCGATTCGTCCGATAGACATTTCTTGAGGTTGGATATATGAAATACGTCATGTACTCCTGCTAATTCTTCTGGTAGTTGTAAACGATAAGCAACTGGTCCTATATGTTGAATTACTGGGAATGGTCCTACGTACCTTGGGCTCAGCTTTCCTTTCTTACCGAACCGAACTACTCCTTTCCAAGGAGAAACTTTCAAGAGTACTATATCTCCGACTTGAAATTCTAACGGCTTACGTCGATTATCGGCGTAACTCTTCTGGCGATCTCGATCCGTTTTCAGTCTTTCCTTAATTTTAAGTTATCTTATCAGTGGTTTCTTGTACGATTTCGGGACCTGATAATTGACTTTCTCCTATTTCTGCCCAACAAACTGGAGTGCTGCACTTTCGTCCGTACAATGCTTCGAATGGGCAGCTTCTATGCTTGCATGATAACTATTATTATAGGAGAATTCGATTAAAGGTAGGTGGTCGTCCCAGTTTCCACCAAAATCTATCACACATGCCCTAAGCATGTCCTCCAGGGTTTGTATCGTCCTTTCACTTTGCCCGTCTGTTTGAGGGTGGTAAGCTGTACTTAAATTTAGTCGGGTTCCCATTGCTTCTTGGAAACTTGTCCAGAAATGGGAAGTGAAACGACTATCCCTATCTGATACAATGGAGAGTGGAACTCCATGTAAAGATACTACTTCATCTACATACAACTTTGCTAACCTCTCCATGCTAAAGGTTTCTTTCATGGGTAGAAAATGAGCTGATTTGGTTAATCGATCCACAATTACCCAAATCGCATCATTACCTTTTCTGGTTTTGGGTAACTTAGTAACAAAGTCCATTGTTATGAGCTCCCATTTCCATACAGGCATTTCTAATTGTTGTAGTAGACCTGAGGGTTTCTGGTGTTCTGCCTTAACTTGTGAACAAGTAAGACACTTAGAAACATATCTAGCTATATCCTTTTTCATTCCTATCCACCAGAAGTTATTTCTTAAATCTTGGTACATTTTATTGTTACCAGGATGCATGGTATACCTAGATTTATGGGCTTCCTTTAAAATCTTATCTCTTAACTCTCCTTGGTTAGGTACCCAAACCCTTTTCTTATGGAATCTCCAAATTCCATCACTTCCTTGCTCTAATTCCTTTATTCGTCATTTCATCCCTTCAGCATCATCCTTGATTGCTGTTTCCTGAATATTTTTCAGTTGTTCCATTAAATCTAATTGTAGATTTAATCTAAGAGCACGAACTCGCGTTTGCTTTTCATGATACTTACGACTTAAGGCATCTGCAACTACGTTTGCTTTTCCTTCATGATATTGAATATCACAATCGTAATCACTTAGAATTTTCATCCACCTTCTTTGCCTCATGTTTAATTCTTTTTGCCCAAATATGTATCTTAAACTCTTATGATCTGTATAGACAGTAAACTTACTTCCGTACAGATAATGTCTCCAAATTTTAAGGGCAAAAATTATGGCTCCCAACTCTAAGTCATGAGTCGTATAGTTTTCTTCATGCTTTTTCAATTTCCTTGAGGCATACGCAATTACCTTCTTGCGTTGCATTAGCACACCTCCTAATCCTAGCTTAGAAGCATCGTAGTAAACTTCAAAAATCTTCGGTCCCTTCTGGTAAGGCAAAAATTGGTGCGTTTGTTTAACTTTTGCTTCAAAATCCTAAAGGCTTCTTCTTGCCTAGGTCCCCATTCAAACTTAACTGCTTTACATGTTAGCTTAGTTAATGGCACAGCTATTTTAGAAAAATCCTTAATGAATCGTCTGTAGTATCCAGCTAACCCTAAAAAGCTTCTAATTTCCATAGCTGATTGCGGAACCTTCCATTTGGTGATTGCGTCTATCTTGGAGGGATCTACGTGAATGCCTTCGTTATTCACCATGTGTCCTAAAAATTGCACCTCCTGTAGCCAAAATTCACCCTTTGAGAATTTGGCGTAAAGTTTTTCTTTTCTTAACAAAGTTAAGAGTGCATGCAGGTGCTGACAGTGCTCATCCTGGTTTTTGGAATAAATAAGTATATCGTCGATGAAGACAATTACAAATTTATCCAAGTACGGTCTACAAATTCTATTCATCATGTCCATGAATGCTGCAGGTGCATTCGTTAGTCCGAAGGGCATGACTGTAAACTCGTAATGACCATACCTAGTTCTGAAAGCAGTTTTAGGTATGTCTTATTCTTGTACTTTCAACTGATGGTATCCGGAGCGTAAGTCGATCTTAGAAAAATATCTAGCTCCTTGAAGTTGATCAAAAAGATCATCAATCCTAGGTAATGGGTATCGATTCTTAATTGTAACCTTATTCAATTCTCATTGACCCATCTTTCTTTTTCACAAACAACACTGGAGCTCCCCACGGGGATGAACTAGGTTGTATAAATCCCTTACTTAGTAATTCATCTAATTGCTTCTTTAATTCTAACATTTCGGTGGGTGCTAACCGATAAGGTGCCTTGGCTATCGGTGTAGTTCCAGGAATTAGATGAATTCTAAATTCGACTTCCCTATTGGGTGGTAATCCTGGTAGTTCTTCTGGAAATACATCTGGGTATTCTGCTACTACCGGAATTTCTTTAAGTCCCTTTCCTTTCGTGTTAATGATTACTGAAATCATATACACTACTTCTTGTTTTCTTGAATAACTGGCCAACTTCATTACTGAAATGAATTTCAGTGGCTTTCGTGGCTTATCTCCTGTAATTGTAATCACCTCTCCTGTGGGGGTATGAATTTCTACGGAATTTCTATCACAAAGTATTCGAGCATGGTTGGCTACTAGCTAATCCATTCCTAACACGACATCGAATCCGGCTAAATTCATAGGTAACAGGTTTGCAGAAAATTTATGGCCTAAGAGTTCTATCTTTCCTTCTCGCAAAACCTTATCTATGTTAACAGAATTCCCATCTGCGTTTCAACTGTAAAAATCTGCCTAAGGTTGGTTAAGGGTAAGTTAAGCGTTTGGCAGAATGAAGTATTTATAAAACTTTGGTTTGCACCAGAGTCAAATAATACTTTTGCATAAACGTTGTGAACTAGGAACGTACCAGCTATCACGTCAGGGATTAGCTCGGCTTCCTGAGTAGTTAACTGGAAGGCTCTTGCGTTTCTCTTGGTAGTTCCTTCTGTAGGTTTGGCTTTATTGTCAACTGGTTTGACCAATTTTGGGCAGTCTGGCCTAAAATGTCCAGCTTCTCCACAGTTGTAGCAGATCATTGATTTCTTCTTCCTGCAATCTTCTTCTTGATGCCCTGGAATTTTGCAGAAATTGCAATACCCTTTGCATCTTCCAAAATGCTTTCTTTTACAGGTATTGCAAAATGGAATGGTGGAAGTTTGCCCAGTTCCCCTTCTCTTGAAATTACCACTGTTACCCATACGAAATCCTTGGGTAATCTTTCGGGCCACTTCCTTTTTCTGATTTTCTTCTCTTGTGCGTACCAGCCCGTCAGTTAGGGTGTTAGCTAATTCCACTGCATCGTCAATTGTGCGAGGTCTCGCAGCTTTAATGATATCACGGATTTCGCCAATCAATCCAAATATAGCGGGAAATAAGTACCGGTTCTGGCGAGGCCAGGGTTGGTACTACTTTAGCATACTCGAAGAATGTCTAAGTATACCCTCGACAATCTACACCCATCATCTGATGGTTCAGGAATTTATTCGCCATTTGTTCCTTTTCATACTCGGGACAGAATTTTCTTTCCACTAGCCGCTTAAATTCTTCCCAACTCATGGCATAGGCCACATTGCTTCCCTTGGCTTCCCAACTCATGGCATAGGCCACATTGCTTCCCTTGGCTTGAAGTACCGTATTCCACCATTCTAGCGCTCCTTCATTGAAAAGATTTGACGCGTACATAACCTTGTCTTCCTCGGCACATTTACTTATTTTAATTACTGCCTCGGTTTTTTCCAACCAACGCAGCGCCGCAGTCGCCCCTTCATTGCCTGCGAACTCAGCAGGTTTACAGGCAAGGAATTCCTTGTAAGTGCAACCAGGCGTTGCAGCTTTCATTCTTTTGAGAATTAGGGCTTGCAGTATATCATTATCGTTGTTAGTATGGTTGCCGCCTCCGTTTACGCTATTATTGAAGTTGTCTTCATGAGTACGTTTGCTAGGAATAATTTGTTGAGGTTCAACTGTATTTCGAGCAGCAGCAAGGATTGCTGGAATAGCATTGGCTATTCCCTGAGCAACGATATTCTTGATATCTTTCCTATTCAGAAATTGATCTTCATGTTTTTGTTCAGATTGATTAACTTCGTTAACGGGTTCATTACCAGCGTGTTCCATCTGGTAATTAATATATATGAGTGATTAGCATAAAATAATTATCCATCAAATAAAACATTCGCACATAATTACAACGCACGTATAGCCAAAATTGTCGATTTCTCGACTTCCATTTTTATATATTATAATATGCGTCCGTACACACCCGTTATCTTACAAAAGTTTTATTTTTAGGTTATTTTACAGGATTATGTTTTACTATTATTATTATTATTATACAACCACAACCATGCCGTCACACCATCCCCGTCAGCTGGCATCTCAGAAGCGACGTTCCATCTCGTCGTACTTCCAGGAGATCTGTTCTCCCACCTCCCGGATTCTATTCCCTGCGTCTACCAGCTCCTCGCCAAAGTGGCGGAGTTCAGCCAAGTTCTCATTGCTCATTGGTGGGTTTGGTGCAGGCTCTGGGTCGAACTGAGGGAAAAAGGTATAAGGGTTATTTAGGAGGTTTTGAAACTGCCAGTCGTTGGTCCACCATTCTTCCATTTCTCCTAGAGGTCGGGTGTTAACAAGGGGATCTGGGATGGCGGGTTCCAAGTTTACTGGAAGTTGGGTTTTGGCAGGATAAGGGAAGAGGTTTTCATTGACAGGCTTAAGGATATCACAACTTGCCAGTATGCGATCTAGTTCTTCCTGCAATGGCAATTCCTCGGCTTGCCTAGAACATTCCCCAATCTCTATTCCTTTTCCTTTATCCATGGTATCCTTTGTCTTGGCAATTTTCTTAGTTGCTGGTTTCTTCCTGCGTACATGCCTCTAGCCCACAAACCTTCTTCTTTTCTTTGGCTTTGGTTTCTCCGGAGGTTGAGCTTGGAATTCCATAGGTTCCTCAATATCGGCCAAATAACCGGTAAAGTCTTTGGAAACTTCCACATTCACAGGATAGAGATTGAGATTCTGAAGAGCTTCAGACAACTCATTCATGCTGTTAGCATATATGCAGAAATCCCCACAAAATGTTAAGTTTTCACAGGCTAATATTTAGTACTATTATACAAACAGATTGATTTAAAACGAAATATTGCAATTTATATATATATATATATATATATATATATATATATATATATATATCTATTACAAACTGAAATTCGAAATATACTAGTGGTTATACATCCGTAATTTATTTTAGTCTAGCTAGGTTATAGAGGTATTATGCTCAACATGGGTTTTATTTTGGTTTCTTTCTTCTACTAGGTTGTTATCTACAGTACGAAGTTCTTTTAAAGTTTCTGGCTCGTAGGTGGCATAGGGGCTGGTACTAATTTGAGGATTCAGCTATAAGTTAACGTTTACTGCTGTAGTGGCTAACATGTAGAGATTTTCCCATTTTTCGTCTAATTCATCTTCCCATGGTGGGTTATTACCTATTTCCTGAGTTTCCTTATTAATTATCACTCCTTTTGTTTGTGACTTCCTTATTTTCTCTTGACTTTTTCTAATAATCCAACTTCTTTTCTTAATGGTAAGTGGTTTCTCAAACTGTGCCTTACGAACAAATATTACTTCCTCAGTATTTGCTGAGTATGAAGTTCCCTTTTCTTTTGGTGAACTATCTAATTGACGATAGATGTCCGAAAGTCTTTGCTTACCCATACTGTAAACAAATAGTCAAATAACACAAAACACATAATCACAGGATGGCATCAGAAAAATTAAGTATTTTTAAATACTTAATTGGCTTAAATCAGTGGCTCTGATACCACCTTTTTCTGTCACGGCCCCTGCCCTGGTTTGACCCGGTCCAGGAGCCGCGGGACAAAAAACCCATGGTATTTATTAACTGAGTTGACAGCGGAAGATTTTAGCAGGATCTTTTAAACGTGAAATTCCCGATTATTTTATTTCATAATTCGGGATAAACCCCGTAATTTACAATAGAGGATTTTCACAAGGAAATTCCCTGATTTACAAAACATGTTTATTGATTTCAACTGAGCCACTACTTCAAGCTTGTTAGTGCTCCGTAGCACTTTTCCTTGGTTCACAGTAGTCACCTGAAACATGTTTTAAAAATATTTTATCAGCGGGGAAATACAGGTGAGTCACTCAAATTTGATAAAACGACACATAGTTATCAATTAAAGCATAAGAGCGATTACAATGGCTTCTATTTTATTTTTATCTGGCGCCGTGTCACCTCCTGGTGACGATGGTCATGCCACTATCGGGTCCTTTCACCCGAGTAGTGACGATTATCACTGTTAGGTCAATGAACCTATCCGTGAGAAAATTAGTAATGTGCACAATACCCCACTAGCCAGTGATTCAAGATAACCATGACTTAATCCCTGTAATTATAACTTTTGAAAATGCTTGGAGTATTGTAAAATATTATTGATAAAAAGAGAATGACTCACATTGCAGATTTAAACGGGCAGAGTTTAGCCTACTGATTAGCCTTGTAACCTAAATTAAATAACAATGCATACGAACTAGGTCAGTAACTAATACAACATTTACGATAACTCACGAGATTAAAACCCTCACAACGAATGACAAAGTGCAATACTTAAACATCCATCGAATTCACGACGAATGACAAAGTATAGCCCTAATGTGGGCAGCACTTAAACATCCATTGGATAGTTTCAATCGATCGGACATTGAATCGTAGCAGCGATCGAGTTAATACCCTGTATCGTAGCAGCACCTCCCTAACGAAAATTATGATTTCGAGCAGTGTATCTTCGTTTTTAAGTGAGATTTTCGAGCATAGGTGAACGTCTCATGCACAGGCTATTTATAGCAAAATTTTCAGTCTTACGCGGCCCGCGTAAGCCTTAACAGGCTTTTACGCGGCCCGCGAGAGCCTCTTATTTGTAGATTAGGGCATCCGTGTCACCCCTAGGTCTACCACGTGGCCTTAGCGCTTATCCGGATATTTGATGTGTTTTCGCGGCCCGCGTAAGCCTAGACTTACTCTTACGCAGCCCGCGTGAAACCCAAAAATCTGATTTTCTTGGTTTTTCATGCACAGTAGGGTTTCAGGGGTCCGGGTTTTCATTTATGGGTCGTTTTGGGACATTTTTGAAAGTCCTTACATACTCCGATCGGATGGCCACTCGATCGGTTAGCCATTCGATCCAAGTGTCCGGCGAGTTGAGTTTTGGCATTTCGTTTTGCATGTCGAGCGTTGCGTTGCGATGCGATTCGAGTGAGCGATGCGATAGTATTACCCATTAGTTACACCAATAACCTAACTACTGTATCTAACATACAATCACTACAAATAACTTGCGTTTGGCGTTTGCGATTAGATTGCGATGCGATATAATTGCGATTGCGATAAACACCTTAACATAAACATAACATGCACAAGTAACACATAATAGCACACACACGTAAAACAATATCCATAACACTTAATTCGAGTTGCGCATGCGATAGCGATAAGTCGATTAGCGATTAAACATGCGATTAAACCTCGATTATTAATAGATACTCCACATAATACAACTAAAGCAATTAAATAGAAAATTTCGATTACAAGTCGTTAACGTACAATTAATAGTTAAGCAATTAGTGACAGATCGCAATTAGAAATCTTTTCTTCCTTTGACTTAGACTTTGACTTTCCAAAAAGTGGGTTTTTACAATAAATATGGATCAAAATAAGACTAATGAGCCAATATGTATAAGATTTTAGATATAGATAAAAATAAAATTATTTGAGCTCAATAAGTTATAAGATTAAATTTTTATACAGAATGCTCAATAAATTACATTAGACATAGATGTTTGTATAGTAGATATGGATCAAAATAAGACTAATGGGTCCAATATGCTATAAGATTTTAAATATAGATAAAAATAAAATTATTTGAGTTCATTAAGTTATAAGATTGATTTTATAGAGATGGTCCAATAAACTTTTTGGCTTCACATTTTAAAAAAGATATACTATTAAAAAATTAGGCCCTAAAAAAATCAGGCCTTGGGGTGGGGGGTTGCGGTTCGTCCACCCTTTAGATGTTGCAACCCCCGATCCCTGATTCCCCGGGAACGGGCGGCCGCGAGCCAGTTTTGGTGGTATCGCGTGTTATTAAATTTGGCAGCGGAATTTTTCATCAGGACCGTAGTTAGGAAATGTTTATCAGAGTAAAACCACCATATTTTATATTAATAATCACATGGGAAAAACCCAAGTTTCTTATTACAACATGTTTATAGGGATAAATCCCTATTTTATTTAAATAAAACGCCTTCTTTATTTAGGTAACTTTTATAGCCACTTTCCCAAGCCCTCAGTGCTGTCCAGCTGGCTTCTAATTGGCTTTCACATTGTGTTACCTGAAACGTGTTTTAAAAACATTTGTCAGTGGGAAATACTTGTGAGTGAATCCCAGTTTAATCAAGAAACATTTATTCAATTTAAACAGTATTGAGAGCGATTACAATGTTTATATCTACACAATTACTCCATTTAGTACTGTCAATCCTGACTTGTGGGTCATATTACACATTGGCTAACTCATTGTCCAATGGTAGCGTATTGTCATCCCCGACTTACTACTCACAGTGTAGTACATTTTGTATACAAAACCCCAACATACCGGCAGTAATTGAAGAATTACAAAGACTCAATCACTGCTAAATTGCATTGTAAAATAGTTAAGGTTTTGTAAAAACTGTTAACAAAAAGGAGATTACTCACATTGCTGTTTTAGGTTTTTCGTAAGGGTTTCCTGGTGACAATCTATAATTTACACAAAAGCACTCGTGTTAGTATAATAACCCATTTTAACATTAGTAATACCCTTCCCGAGATGGCATTCCAACGACTACGTCGGGCAGAACCACGACAGCCGTTACGGAACCCTAGATCAATCGGGCAACGTATCTAATACGTATCCAGGGGTTATAATACTTACAATGGAGCAGAACTTCGCTATTTAGGGGGATATAATACCCGCGTATTATCTCTACTATTCAGAATTCGTATAAGAAAGAAAAGATTTGAGCGACGGAAATGAAATCCCGAGGCCTCCTTATATAGTTGCTGAATCTGACTCTCACGCGGCCTGCGTAAGAGTAGCCTTAGGGCTACGCGGCCCAACGAGTAGCTTAGCTGATTCGACAACTAGCTTAGCCGGGTGTTGGGCCACGTGGCCACTCCGGGCTTTGCCACATTCTGGGACACTTGGGGCCCGCGTGAACTTAACCTGGGTCTTACGCGGCCCGTCTTATCTTAAGAAAACTAACGAAATCAGTTATAAACCTTGATACCGCCCGCGTGAAGGTTGGGGTGGGTCTACGCGGCCCGCCTCAACTTATATTTTCAGATTTTATTTTATTTTAATACTATCTCATATATTTCGGTTTCGGTTTTCACATACGGGTTGTATTTAAAGACATAATGGGACATTTTAAAATATACTAGGGTGTCGGAAAAATAATCGAGGATGTCGGTTTATTGAGGATTGTTACATCATCCCCACCTTGTTTTAGAGCTCGTCCTCGAGATCTACTGGAACAAGTGTGGATATTTCTTTTTCATTTCAGATTCAAGCTCCCATGTGTATTCAGGTCCTCTTTTGGAGTCCCACTTCACTTTGACCAGAACTAATCTCTTATGCTTAAGGTTTTTAACTTTCCTGTCTTCGATCTGTAGAGGCTTTTCTACAAACTTGAGTTGTTCATTTACTTCTATATCCTTAAGAGGTACCACTAATGATTCATCAGCTAAACACTTCTTGAGATTTGATACATGAAACACATCATGTATTCCTGCCATTTCTTCTAGCAGTTGTAGCTGATAGGCTACAGGTCCTATTCTTTTAATAATCTTAAAAGGTCCAATATACCTGGGACTTAGCTTTCCTCGTTTTATGAATCTTACTACTCCTTTCCAAGGAGAGACTTTCAATAATACCTTGTCTCCTATTTGAAATTCTAATGGCTAGCGTCGGTTGTCAGCATAATTTTTCTGTCGATCGCGTGCTGCTTTTAGTCGTTCCTTGACTTGAATGATCTTGTCAGTTGTTTCTTGCACTATTTTAGGTCCAGATAGTTGCTTTTCCCCAATTTCTGCCCAACAGACTGGGGTTTTGCATTTTCGTCCATAAAGTGCTTCGAATGGTGCAACATTGATACTTGTGTGATAACTATTATTATAAGAAAATTCTACCTCCAAAATCAATTACACAAGCTCTAAGCATGTCCTCCATCGTCTGGATTGTCCTTTCGCTTTGTCCGTCCGTTTGAGTATGATAAGTTGTACTCAGTTTTAATTTAGTTCCCATTGCCTTTTGGAAACTTGACCAAAAATGAGAGGTAAATCGGCTACCCCTATCAGAAACAATTGATAAAGGAATACCATGTAAAGAAACAATTTCATTTACATACAATTTGGCTAATTGTTCCATACTGAAAGTTTCTTTCATTCGTAGGAAATGAGCTGATTTGGTTAGCCTATCTACGATCACCCAGATTGTATCATTACCTTTCTTGGTTTTGGGTAATTTAGTAACAAAATCCATTGTTATTAATTCCCACTTCCATACTGGCATTTCTAGCTGTTGCAATAAACCTGAGGGTTTCTGGTGTTCAGCTTTAACTTGTGTGCAAGTTAAACATTTAGAAAGGTGAGCTGCTATGTCCTTTTTCATTCCTATCGACCAGAAATTTTTCCTTAAATCCTGGTACATTTTATCACTTCCTGGATGCATCGTGTATTTAGACTTATGAGCTTCTTCTAATATATGATGACGTAGGTTTCCTAATTTAGGTATCCACATTCTCTTTTTATGGAATCTCCAAATTCCATCTATTCCTTGTTCTAATTCTTTTAGCATACCTTTTACCTTTTCAGTATCTTCCTTGATTATTGATTCTTGTGCTTCTCTTATTTGATCATTTAAATCTACTAGCAGATTTAATTTAAGAGAACATACCCTTTTTGGTTTTTCATGATACTTTCAGCTTAAAGCATCTGCCACTACATTTGCTTTTCCATCATGATACTGGATATCACAATCATAATCACTAAGCAATTCCATCCAACGTCTTTGTCTCATATTTAACTCCTTTTGCCCGAAAACATACCTTAAACTTTTGTGATCAGTAAATATGGTAAACTTACTATCGTAAAGGTAATGTCTCCAAATCTTAAGAGCAAAAATTATAGATCTTAACTCTAAATCATGGGTGGAATAATTCTCTTCATGATTCTTAAGTTGTCTAGATGCATAGGCTATTACCTTTTGACGTTGCATTAACACACATCCATAACCTAACTTAGAAGCGTCACAATAGACTACAAAATCTTCAGTTCCTTCTGGTAATGCTAGTATGGGTGTATGGGTTAATCTTTGCTTAAGAATTCTAAATGCTTCTTCTTGTTTTGGTCCCCATTCAAACTTAATGGATTTACAGGTTAGCTTAGTTAAGGGAATGGCTATTCTAGAAAAATCTTTAATAAATCTTCTATAATAACCGGCCAATCCTAAGAAACTTCTAACCTCGGTTGGTGACTCAGGGGTTTTCCATTTAGTAATCGCCTCGATTTTTGTTGGGTCTACATGAATTCCTTCATGTTTGACTAGGTGTCCGAGAAATTGTACCTGTTCTAACCAAAATTCGCACTTTGAAAACTTAGCATAAAGCTTTTTCTTTCGTAGTAAACTCAAAAGTGCGTGCAAATGTCTTGCATGATCCTCTTTACTCTTAGAGTAAATTAGAATATCATCTATAAATACAATTATGAATTTATCCAAATATGGCCTACATATTCGGTTCATCATGTCCATAAATGCAGCTGGGGCATTGGTTAAACCAAATGGCATGACAGTAAATTCATAATGACCATACCTTGTTTTGAATGCGGTTTTAGGAATATCCTCTTCATGTACCTTTAATTGATGATATCCTGACCTTAAATCGATTTTTGAGAAAAATCGAGCTCCTTGCAGTTGATCAAACAGATCATCGATTCTCGGTAATGGGTACCGATTCTTAATCGTAACCTTGTTTAATTCACGGTAGTCAATGCACATACGCATTGATCCGTCCTTCTTTTTAACAAATAAGATTGGCGCTCCCCATGGCGATGAGCTTGGTTGTATGAATTCCTTTTCTAGCAATTCATCTAATTGTTTCTTCAGTTCCTGCATTTCGGCGGGTGCCAAACGATAAGGTGCTTTGGCAATTGGTGTTGTTCCTGGTAGTAGATGAATCCTGAATTCAACTTCTCTGTCGGGTGGTAGTCCTGGTAATTCTTCTGGAAAGACATCTGAAAACTGAGATACTACCAGAATGTCTTTTAGTTCCTTTCCTTTAGTGTTAGTGATTATAAAAATCAAATACACTATAGAACCTTTTCTTATAGAACTTGCAGTTTTCATCACAGAGATGAATTTTGTGGATCTAAACGGCTTATTTCCTTTAATTGTGATCATTTTACCTTTAGGTGAATTTACTTGAATTGACTTTTGATCACATAAAATACTGGCTTTATTGGCTATTAACCAATCCATTCCTAAAACAACATCAAATCCTGCCAGGTTCATTGGATAAAGGTTTGCCCTAAACGTTTGGTTTAAAATTTCTATTATTGCTCCCTGCAAGATTTCAGAAATCCTAATAGTTTCTCCGTTAGCTGTTTCTACTAGACATTCTTGTGGTAGTTTAGTTAATGACTGATTTAGAATTTTGCAAAACGAAGTATTAATAAAACTTTGGTTCGCACCAGAGTCAAATAATACTTTAGCAAATACATCATTAACTAAAAACGTACCAGCTATCACGTCTGGAATCATCTTGGGTTCATCTGTAGTCAAAACAAATGCTCTAGCGTTTTTAGTGTTCCTGTTGTTTGCAGCTGGGGCCAATTTTGGACAGTTCGTCTTGATGTGGCCTTTTTCTCCACAGTTGTAGCAAAATCCATTAGTAGATTTTCTCCTGCAATCTTCTTCCTTGTGTCCTGGCATCTTGTAATAATTGCAGAGAGTGGAGCATTTTCCCGAATGCTTTTTCTTGCAGACCTTGCAGTATGGTGCAGAGGTAGAACCCATATTCCTACGATTGAGATTCCTAGAACGGAATTCTTGAGTAAGCCTTTGGTTAGGTTTTTCCTCTGGTCTTCTTCCCTTGTACGGATCAGTTCATCTGTCAAGGTATTGGCTAGTTCTACAGTTTCTTCTATAGTTTGAGGTCTAGCTGCCTTGACTATATGTCTAATCTCTCCAATTAATCCCCAGATATAACGGGAGATTAATACCGGTTCAGGTGATGCAAGGGTTGGTACTATTCTAGCATATTCAAAGAATAACTTTGTGTACCCCTTACTATCTACTCCACTCATCCTAAGATTTAGGAATTTGTTTGCTATTTGCTCTTTTTCATTAGGAGGGCAGAATTTCCTTTCTACCATATTCCTAAATTCTTCCCATTCCATATTATAAACTCTATCACTTCCTCTAGACTGAAGGATAGTGTTCCACCATTCTAAGGCTGAATTCTTAAATAGATTGGAAGCAAACATTATCTTGTCCTCTTCCGCACATTTACTTATTTTTAGAACAGCCTCAGTCTTTTCTATCCAGCGTAGAGCTGCAATAGGTTCTTCATTGCCCGAGAATTCTATTGGTTTACAGGACCAGAATTCCTTGTAAGAACAACCGTAAGGCACGGTTCTTCATCTTTTGGGAACGGGCATTTGAAGTACAGGGCCATTGTTCACACTGTGTTCTGGTTCAATTGGTCGCTTACTGCTATGTTTACTTTTATTATTCGCTTCTTGAACCGTTTGAATAATAAATGGCATTGCATCTATAATTCCTTGTGCCACTATGTGTTGGACGGCACTATTATCCATTTGGTTTCCATGGTTATTATCGCTTGGATTCTCATTAACCACGTTAATGTTACTCTGGTTATCGTTATTCAGATTATCTTGATTTCCTTCGTCGGCCATCTGAATTTTAAACATTTACCCAATATTAATATCACAAAATAATGTTTAATATAGTCAATCACATGACACGCAATTTAACCAAAAGCGTCGACCATTGCGACTTACTCTATTCATATACTATGCGTCTATTACACACTAGTACTGAAATAAAAATTACAATACCAACTGAAAGAAAATTATACTATTAGTAGTAGGCATCCGTACACACATATTTTATTTTATTATTATTATTATATTATTATTACTACCGTTTCCTCCTTCACATTCACTGATATGGATTCATCCAGAAATCCATATTGCGTTCGTCATACTTCCAGACGAGACGCTCTCCCACCTGTCGCATTCGCTCACTACTTTCTAGAATTTCCTCACCGAAAGTCCTAAGTTCTTGGACGTTTTCTGCACTCATTGGGGGTGCAGGTTCTAGGACTGGGTTTGGAATCTGGGGTGCGGGTTCCTGATATGGAGGTGTATGAGTTCTGAGATGGTAAGGATCTTCTAAAATTTCCCTAATGTATCCATCATAGTAATAGGGATCTAAAGGGTCCATACCTGGGTAGTCTCCTAGAGTTGGCATAGGCATGTCTTCGTGCATCTGGTAACGCGGCACATAGTCCCTGTTATTGTCCCACCAGGGGTCATAATTTGGGTCTAGAGGGTTTGGTGCTGCTACCCTTGGTATTTCCTCCGGGTTGAAGTCATGCATCTCTACTTGGTTTTCAGGGTTTTCAAGCTCCATGGGTTGGTCAGGCAATTGTGGTTGGGGTGCTATTATTTGCTTTAGGTTAGGGTCAGCTGCAGTGATTGCTAATATATGGATGTTGGCTATACCCCTATTTATCATATCCTGGGCATAGGCATCTGTCTCTCTTTTGGCTGCTGCTAGTACCCTCTGTTCCTGTAACTTTTTCATACGTTTTCTACGCTCGTGCGCCCCTCGACTGCACCATCCCCTTTTCTTTTGAGGAAATGGTTCCTCGGATTGAGCCTTAAACACAAAGATTCCTTCTTCCGTGTCAGCAGAGTACCCAGAGAGGGCAGGCTGAGAAGATGAGGTGCCTTCGCTCCTAGGCGAACCAGACAATTGACGATACGCATCAGATGGTCCTTGGTCGCTCATACTGTAAACTAACAGATAGTCAAATAACACATAACAATAAAATACAGTTATGCACGTATTTCCATAATTTATTTCCTAACACTTTAAATTTTGATGTCAGCAGAACACTTCTGTAGCTGAATCAGTGGCTTAGCTCTGATACCACCTTCTGTCGCAACCCCCGATCCCTGATTCCCCGGGAACGGGCGGCCGCGAGCCAGTTTCGGTGGTATCGCGTGTTATTAAATTTGGCAGCGGAATTTTTCATCAGGACCGTAGTTAGGAAATGTTTATCAGAGTAAAACCACCATATTTTATATTAATAATCACATGGGAAAAACCCAAGTTTCTTATTACAACATGTTTATAGGGATAAATCCCCATTTTATTTAAATAAAACGCCTTCTTTATTTAGGTAACTTTTATAGCCACTTTTCCAAGCCCTCAGTGCGGTCCAGCTGGCTTCTAATTGGCTTTCACATTGTGTTACCTGAAACGCGTTTTAAAAACATTTGTCAGTGGGAAATACTGGTGAGTGAATCCCAGTTTAATCAAGAAACATTTATTCAATTTAAACAGTATTGAGAGCGATTAGGATGTTTATATCTACACAATTACTCCATTTAGTAGTAGTCAATCCTGACTTGTGGGTCATATTACACATTGGCTAACTCATTGTCCAATGGTAACGTATTGTCATCCCCGACTTACTACTCACAATGTAGTACATTTTGTATACAAAACCCCAACATACCGGCAGTAATTGAAGAATTACAAAGACTCAATCACTGCTAAATTGCATTGTAAAATAGTTAAGGTTTTGTAAAAACTGTTAACAAAAAGGAGATTACTTACATTGCTGTTTTAGGTTTTTCGTAAGGGTTTCCTGGTGACAATCTATAATTTACACAAAAGCACTCGTGTTAGTATAATAACCCATTTTAACATTAGTAATACCCTTCCCGAGACGGCATTCCAACGACTACTGGTGTGGTGCGTTCGTATGTTATTTATACAGTTGATTTTACGCACGATTTTAAGTTTTAAATTTATAAAAATGGTTTATACCTTAACATTAAAACACACACAACAAAGGACAAGTGTATCCCGTCACATATGCAGTAAAGTATTGGTAAGATCCAGGTATCGTTCAGGAATCAGACAAGAGTTGATATGACAAAACTAAAATGGTAAGATGTTATAAGTACTGAATCGTTGTTATTATTTTACCAGAGGAAGAAATGATTGAATGGTTGTTTAACTAAATTAACTAAAAATAAAAACATAAATACAACACATATCTTATTTCACAAATAACCTAAGCATGTTATCTATCATGTATGTCACAAAAGCACTGAATCAATTTTCCAATTTTAAGACAACTAGTTACCGGGTCTGGATTTCTAGCATTATGATTCTTTGGAAAGTTAACGCGATGGTCACACGTTAACCACCTCGAATCATTCATTAGCGAACTATTGATATGTATTCATGAGAACCTTTAAAGATAGGTTATTTACCGGGTCTGGATTCCTAACCTCACTTATCAAAGAAAGCAATATCGATGGTCACAATACAGCCACGAGGATAAGCAATTATGTAGATCATATAACAAATAGTTTCACCTTTACAAGTCTTGAACACAAATCTACCATGTTAGCAATTTCAGACTAAAACTACTAAACATGGATCATAAACCGCATGCAAGAACATGTAAATCACACCATACAATTCATTAGAATCTTTACGTGCAAGAAAGTATTCCTAATTAAAATAAGATATATCTTGTGTAAAACCAATACCCTGGTCTGGTTTCATGGTGTAAACAGAGTCTACAAATAAGTGATTAATCAAGAAATAGTTACCATCCCACTAACCACATATTCATTACCCAAGACAATCAAACATAATCAAGAACACAACATCAATAAAACATTCATCAAATAATCATGAAGATTCAAACATAAACAAGTACTTTGATTTCACACAAAACAAATTACAATACAAAGATTATTCAAGAAACAAGTTCACAATTACTATATATACAAACTATACATCAGCCCAATAACATGCACAATGATTAGACTACATGTTCAAGAACAAGGAATCGAACCATAAACATGTACTGAATTGACGGGGTGGATGATTTCAGCTTCAAAACGACCTCGAGACATGAACTAGGCTTGATCAGAGCTGGTTCGGACCTGGAATATCGCCTGGAAATCAGAGAAAAACCCAACACTTTGCTTGAACACGAATGGGCTATTTATAGGGGAAAAATCATGTATCGCACGGTCATGCGATAGTATCGCACGGTCGTGCTATACGGTTGACGTCATTGCTTACGTGGCCGCACCCTGCTTTTGACTAACTATTTTGTCGGAGTGGTTGAGTGTCGGTCAAAAGTGGCACGACCGTTCCTTAGATCGCACGGTCGGGCATCTCCGAGAATGGGCCGGAACGGTTGGTCGCACGGACGTGTGTCTCCGGATAAGTTGTCGGTCATCGGTGTCGCACGATCGTTCGGATGGTCACACGGACGTGCGATCTCGGTAATTTGATTGGTGCCGTGAATGGATGCTCGTTCGGATGATTGTGCCGCAATCGCATGGTCGTTCGGTCGGATAGCACGGTCGTGCATCTCCGGTCCAATTCTTGGTTTTGGCCCGTTTGATCAGAAATGCTTCGGAAGTGTCCGTTTTTCGTCAGATTTTCATTCTATGCTCCGTTTAAGACCTGAAATTGAATAAATACTGATTTTAGTCCATAACATTGCTATTTCGGTCAAAAACGCTTAAAACGGAAGTGTTTTGGGGTGTAAAAACATGTATAATTTATCGTATATCAAACATCCCCACACTTGAACTTTTGCTTGTCCCTAAGCAAAACAACTGTACAAACGATTAATTTTAAGCAGCAAAATTAAACACACAAATCTGTACATAAGCGTTTTAAAATTAACTAATAATGATAGCAATGAGAAAACTTAATGCAATTTTTCAAGAATAAATAGCGTTTTTAACATCAATTATTCACTTACTTGCATCTTTGATGTACTTCCCTCGGCTCACTGGTGTAAACTAGTGAATTGTGCACTAGTAATTTTTCTGTGATCACTCAAAAGCCGGGCCATATAGTAACATTATCATAGGCTTGTAATGAAATCTTATTTCTACCAACAAATAAAAATCATATAAATCAAGAGGACTTTTATTTCGGGTTGTATCTTGGCTAAGGTTTAAAGGTAGGAATTTGTGGATATTTACTGGGTGAAGTGTTTCAATCCGGTCTAGCAAATTATCCTAACAAACCTCACACAAAAGTAAATTCACTCTATTTTTTTTTTTTTTTTATTCACAAACCAAGTGACTCTTTTAAGGTCAGATTGTCAAGACCTGTTTTATCTTTGATGTATCGTATGTCTTCCTTTATCCTGTAGTGAACATTACTTCCTTTCCTGATGGACCGTTCGGCATTGAGCCTAATAGCCCCCATTCTCATTAGAAGTGTATATTCATGTTGGGATTCAGTTTGACTTTTTCTACATCTTCCTTCGTGAGACCAATTTCCACATCCAATGCATTTGTCGTATCGTTTCGCTCTTCTTTTCATTGCACTTTTGGATGTCCCACAAAATGGTGGCGTTTGTTCTTGTTTTCGCCACGTTTTTCTGACTTCTTCACTTAGGTGAAATATTTTCTCTCTAAGTTCCGAAGGTAAGCTTGGTTTCGCGAATTGTAAACAGCAAAGCAAATTTAAATCAAACGAATGCATGTCCAGTTCTTTATAGGTCTGCCGGTAAAAGACCAAACTAAATACCTATAATAGGAAAATTATACTAAACCGGAATTTCACACATGGGTTAAAAAGGTGAAATAAAAAGGCTTAAATGGTTAAAATGGTGGGTTTATAACAAACGAAAAAGGAAAAGGCTCAACATGGTTTACTAATGGATAATATTTTTGGTTTTTTCAAGGTTTTTAACTAGAAAGGTAAACACATGGTTGTATCCTATTGCCTCTATCATTTTCATATAATTTTTACAGTTAGTGATTTAAACAAGTATATTCAAGACAAGTTCTGAAATGTATACTATTATGCGGCACACTCAACAAAATGAAGTTTATAGCAAATAATTATTGCTTTTAAAATGGCTCAAAACTCACTAATTGGGTGTGTATTTTAGATGCAAATTTATGAATAATTGTAAAAAAAATTTATTTCTAAAAATTACTTATCATTTTCTCATTTGTATGCTTATTAGTTAAGAATAAATCAAATATGTACAAAACTAATTATAAACATTCTAAATTTTTACAAAACTAATTTTTTTTTTTATAGATTCGTACATATTTTAAATCGATTAAGGACAAACAAAGTTTAAGAATCTTGTAAACCCCTCCCCACACTTGAACTTCACATTGTCCCCAATGTGAAATACATATTAGTTAAGTAATTATGAGGAACTAAACTAATAATGTGAAAAGGGAAAGATATACTCCCTTTTGAGTTGACTCGTTTGAATAGATTTTGATTTGTAGTCATCCCAATTCTATGTGCATTTCTTGAACCTGCCAATGATCTCACTTTCTAAAATAGCCAACATCAAACAAAACAATTATTCACGCATAACATTAATCAAAACAATCATAAATTTAAATTTTTTTAAACAAAACAAACCAAATGTTAAGAAATTAAATCGTTTCACACCAAACATAAGTACTAAAATAAAAATACATATTACAAAATTACCCCTAAAATGTCAAAAGACATTCTTGCTACATTTTTAATCGTTGAGTCAGTAGCGTAGACTCTCCTCCCCACACTTATGAAGTTTGCGGGGTGTGGAGTTCAAGGATTTCCTCCATCGGGTCGACTGGTCCACTGATGTAGAGTTTTAGACGATGACCGTTGACTTTGAAACTCACCCCGTTTTGATCCTCGATAGTGACGGCTCCGTATGAAAATACTTCTTTAACCTTGTACGGTCCCATCCATCGCGATTTAAGCTTCCCGGGGAATAAACGCAGTCTTGAGTTATATAACAAGACAAGATCTCCTATACGGAGATTCTTATGGTCTCTCAACCTCTTGTCATGAAATCTCTTGACTCGTTCTTTGTATCTGCTAGAACTTTCGTAGGCCTGGTCTCTTAACTCCTCAAGCTCGTGAATTTGCAGAAAACGGGCTTCACCTCCGCTTTTTAAATCCAAATTTGCTGTCTTCAAGGCCCAAAATGCTTTGTGTTCTAGCTTGACAGGTAGATGACAAGCTTTTCCATAAACCAACCTGAAAGGAGTGGTCCCGATAGGTGTCTTGAATGCTGTTCTAAAAGCCCACAAAGCGTCATCTAGCTTGTCTGACCAATCCTTGCGGTTATTATTAATGGACCGCTCAAGGATTCTTTTCAAACCCCGATTCGTAACCTCTACTTGCCCGCTCGTTTGAGGGTGATATGGCGTAGCCAATCTATGATGAACTCCATAACGGGACAAGGCTCGTTCTAACTGCGCATTACAAAAATGCGTTCCTCGGTCACTGATTAGTGCTTTTGGAGCACCAAATCGGGCAAATAAACTCTTCAAAAACCTCACAACTACCCTGGCGTCGTTTGTGGGCAAAGCTTGAGCTTCGGCCCATTTTGAGACATAGTCTACAGCAACCAGGATATATTTGTTACCTCGTGAGGTTGGAAATGGTCCCATGAAGTCGATACCCCATATATCAAAGACTTCACAGACTTGCATTGGATGCTGAGGCATTTCATTGCGTGCAGAAATATTTGTTGCTCTCTGACAAGCATCACATGATCTAACCCATTCATGCGTATTGCGGAAAATTGTGGGCCAGTAAAACCCAGAGTCTAACACTTTCTTTGCAGTGTAGTTTGCTCCATGATGACCTCCGGTTGGCCCCTCGTGACAGTGACGCAGAATGCTAGCTGCCTCTTCTCCAAATACACATCTTCGGATCACCTGATCGGCTCCGATCCTAAACAAGTATGGTTCGTCCCAAATGTAATACTTTAAATCTGCAAAGAACTTCCTCTTTTGCTGATATGACAATCCTTTGATAAGGATTCCACATGCGAGGTAGTTTGCAAAGTCGGCGAACCATGGTGACTCGTCATTCATCTCGATACTCAAAAGAGATTCGTGGGGGAAATTGTCGTTTATTGGCTCTTCCACGGAATTATCTGAATTGCCATGCTCAAGTCTCGAGAGATGATCGGCTGCAACATTTAAAGCTCCCTTTTTGTCTTGGATCTCAATGTCAAATTCTTGTAATAACAAGATCCATCGAATAAGACGCGGTTTTGCGTCCTGTTTGCTAAAAAGGTATTTAATTGCTGCATGATCCGTGTACACAATCGTTTTGGACAACACAAGGTACGATCTGAATTTGTCAAAAGCATATACTACCGCCAAAAGCTCTTTCTCTGTAGTCGTATAATTTTCCTGAGCATCTTGTAGAGTCTTGCTGGCATAGTAGATGGGGTGAAAATGCTTCTCCTTTCGCTGTCCTAAGACTGCTCCTATTGCATAATCACTGGCGTCGCACATTATCTCAAATGGCAATGCCCAATCTGGTGCAACTAAAATTGGGGCTTCGATAAGCCTTTGTTTTAGTTGTTTGAACGCTTTCATACAATCGTCTGAAAATACAAACGGAGCATCTTTCTCTAACAAATGGGTCATAGGTTTTGCGATTTTTGAAAAGTCTTTTATGAATCGCCTATAGAACCCTGCATGACCCAGGAAACTTCTGATTGCTCTTACCGAGGTTGGAGGAGGAAGTTTAGAAATGGTATCCACTTTTGCTGGATCGACTTCCAACCCGGCTTCAGAGATTTTGTGTCCAAGAACTACCCCTTCTTTCACCATGAAGTGGCATTTCTCCCAGTTGAGCACAAGATTAGTTTCCTCACATCTCATCAACATTCTTTTCAAATTTCCTAGACACTGATCAAAAGAACTACCGAATACAGAAAAATCATCCATGAATACTTCCATGGAGTCCTCAATCATGTCATGGAAAATGGCAATCATGCAACGCTGGAATGTAGCTGGTGCATTACACAGTCCAAAAGGCATACGCCTGTAAGCAAATGTGCCGAAAGGACATGTGAAAGTAGTCTTCTCCTGATCTTCAGGAGCGATTGGAATTTGAAAGTATCCTGAAAACCCATCCAAGAAACAGAAAAATGACTTCCCCGACAGACGTTCCAACATCTGGTCGATGAATGGAAGCGGGAAGTGGTCCTTACGGGTGGCATCGTTGAGTTTGCGATAATCGATGCAAACTCGCCATCCGGTGACGGTACGGGTAGGAATAAGTTCATCTCTATCATTTGAAACTACAGTAATACCACCTTTCTTAGGTACTACTTGCACTGGACTTACCCAAACTGAATCGGATATGGGGTAAATCAGACCTGCGTCTAGTAACTTGATTACTTCTTTCTTCACCACGTCTTGCATGTTTGGATTCAGGCGCCTTTGATGTTGCGCACTAGGCTTGTAATTGTCTTCCATGAGAATCTTATGAGTACAAAAAGATGGATTAATACCTTTTATATCCATAATTTTCCAGGCCATGGCTTTCTTGTGTAGCGTCAGAACTTCGAGGAGCTGTTTCTTTTCTTCTTTTGCTAAAGATGCTGAAATGATGACTGGCAAGCGACACTCCTTGTCTAGAAATGCGTACTCGAGATACGATGGGAGTTCTTTTAACTCCAAAGACGGTGGTTCTTCAACCGAAGGTTTTGATTTTTCTTCAACTTCACGGTCAATCTCCACAAATTGATCTGGACTTTGAGAATCATTTTCACCGATTTGAAAAACCGGCTGCTCGATTTCGAAATGTGTGTCCATATCAATATTTTCAACAGTGCCTTGGAAATGAGAGCTCACACAAGTGTCGACAATGTCAACACAATAAAGTATGTCATCGTGACTTTGCGGATGTTGCATTGATCTTTTAATATCAAAAGTCACTTGCTCGTCATCTACTCGGAGCGTGATTTGGCCAGCTGCCACATCAACAATTGTCCTCGCAGTGTTGAGGAATGGGCGTCCGAGTATCAATGGCACTTTTGAATCTTCGTCCATATCAAGAATTACAAAATCCACGGGAAAAACAAATTTATCAATTTTAACAAGCATGTTTTCTACGAATCCGCGAGGATATTTGATTGAACGATCTGCTAGTCGAATGCTCATTCTAGTGGGTGTAGGTTCTCCCAGATCTAACTTAGCAAAAACCTTATAGGGCATAAGGTTTATGCTTGCTCCTAGATCTGCTAATGCGTTACTGACTGACATGTTTCCAATGAGACATGGAAGTGTAAAACTGCCCGGGTCTCCCATCTTTTCAGGTAGACGGTTTTGGAGAACGGCTGAACAGTTTTCATTCATCAACACACAAGACAAACTTTCGAGTTTTTGTTTGTTTGTGAGGATGTCTTTCAAGAACTTTGCATATTTAGGCATTTGAGCCAATGCTTCAACAAATGGTATGTTTATGTGCAATTGTTTAAACATTTCTAAAAACTTACCATGTTGTTCTTCGTTCTTTTGCTTCTTCAATCTGCTCGGATATGGAATAGGAGGGACGAATTCTTTAACTGGCTCCTGAAACTGTGCTGTACTTGCTGGGTCTCGCCTAGCGTGCACCTCGTCTGAAGCGTCAGTTTGAACAGGTTCATTAATCAGTGGTGAGTCCGATTTTTCAGGTCCTGTTGTTCTTCCACTCCTCGTCATAACTGCATTAACAACATGCCCTCTCGGGTTTGGTTCTGTGTTACTTGGAAGACTACCTTGTGGTCTTTCAGATAGCATCTTTGCCAATTGGCCGACTTGATTCTCAATGGTTTGCAATGAAGCTTTCTGACTCCGCAATTCCCCTTCTTGTGCCATAAACCGCTCCTCATGCTGCTGATATCGCTTTTCAGACAATTGATTAGCATTGTTGGAGTTGTTTAACAACTGCGCCATCATCTCCTCTAGTTTTGAGGTGGTTTGAGAGGTTTGAGGCTGTTGAGACTGGGAAGTGCTTCCTAAACCTGAATTGTTAAAACGTGGTTGAAAGGTTTGCCCTGATGGCTGAAAAGATTGATTTTGGGACTGATAGAATTGATTTTGGGGCTGAAAGGATTGCCCTTGAGACTGTTGTGGTGCGGGAGCGCGTTGAGCGTATCCGAGTGGGTTTTGGTTATTGGAATTGGCTTTCCACCCAAAATTTGGATGATTTCTCCAACCCGGATTGTATGTGTTACTATAGGGGTTATTTTGGGGCCTGATTGGATTGCCCAAATAGTCCACCTCTTCGTGGCCTGTAAACATAACACCCTGCTCACATGTACCTGGCTCGTGTGATACTCCACATAGCTCACATGAAGATTGTACTGATTGTACTTTTGAAGCGTTTTGAGCTTGGTCAAACTTTGCTGCCAAAGCTCCGATTTGTGCTGAAAGAGCTGTATACGTATCTACTTGATGAACTCCAGGATTGGATTCAATTTTTGCTCGTACTCCACTATGACGTGAACTTGACTTCAACGCAGCTTTCTCAATGATTGCATAGGCTTCATTGGGAGTTTTGGTTCCCAAATCTCCTCCTGCATAGACATCTAAACGTTCTTGTGAGTTGTAGCTAAGTCCTTGGTAAAAGTTCAACACAAGTTGTCTTTTTGAAAACCCGTGATGTGGAACATCGATCAAAAGATCTTTGAACCTTTCCCAAGCTGCATGTAGAGATTCTCCTTCATCCTGTTTGAATGTCATGATACGGTTCTTCAGCTTAGTTGTCTTTTCTGGCGGAAAATATTTTTGCATGAAAAGATCTGCCAACTCGTTCCAAGTTGTGATGGATCCTGCTGGAAGCGACAAAAGCCAAGATCGGGCTTTGCCTCGCAAAGAGAATGGAAAAAGGCGCAAACGGATTGCGTCTGGAGAAACGTCAGTAATTTTAAAAGTTGAACAGACTTCGAGAAATGATGCGATATGTCGACCAGGATCTTCATGATCCTTACCATCAAATTGCACAGAATTTTGTATCATATTAATTATACTAGATTTAATCTCAAAACTAGGTGCTTCTATCTCAGGTCGATTAATGCTTGGTCTCAAACCTTCTCTTCCTGGACGGTCGGTTTCATTCAAAGGTTGGTCGTCGTCTGCCATAATGCCTTCTTTGTCGTCCTCCGAACTATCGCTGTCAGAAAGTGTCACTGGTTCGTCGATCGCGGCCGCAATCCTTTGTGCAACAACAAGTGCTCTTTCGTGTAGCCGCCTACTTCTTCTAAGATTATTTACAGGTTCGTTGGCTGGCTCAGCGTTAAACGGGTTCAGGGGCATGGACATTAACCTACATTTGAAAAGAAAAGTATTTTACAGATAAAATGAATAATATTAATATTATACAAAATATAAATGCTAAGACTATAATATAATATACATATATATATACAATATACTAAATAATTCTAATAAATATTTACACTATAAATACAATTATTCTAATAAAAATTTACACTATATATACAATTATTCTAATATTTACTCTATATATACAATATATACTAAGTCCAAAGTCCTTTTTTTTTATATGTTGCTAAAAAGTCGTACACGGTATAAACCTATGTAGATCGGTTCGCAACGCCATTTCGTTGGGTGCATGGTAGTATAATCGGTTCCCACATTATTGCGTACCCGACAACTACCTTATGCAAGTTGTTATTAACAATTATTAATAAATAAATAAATAAATAAATGAATAAATAAATACAAGAATGAATAAATAAATAAATGAATGAAATAAATAAATAAAATTCCGTATATAAGCGGTTCGATTTCGAACACTGCTATCAACGTACTTGTACAGAAATAAATAAATAAATAAATAAATAAATAAAATGACTGAAATTAAATTGCAGAAATTAAATGACTGAAATTAAATTGCAGAAATTTAAATGTTAGTAAACAGTAAATAAAAAGTTAGATTGTTAGAAAGTTAGTAAGTTAGTAGTCCATAAAGTTAGTAGTCCATAAGTTAGTAGTCCATAAATTAGTACAGTTAATTTAACCAAAACACAAATCTTATCACAAAAATTATGGTAAACTCGGCTGGTTCAACCAAACACTTGCCACCACAAAGAAAAATATGAGAGATTTGGATGGTAAAAATGTTAGAAGGTTATAATAAATAAATAAATAAGACAATAAATAAATGTTAGTAGTTAGAATGAATAAATAAATAGAAGGTTAGATAAACAAAACAACAAAAATAAAAGGTTAGTCGTTAGTGGTTAATAAATAAAAAGAAATAAATAATTACAAAAATTTACAAGTATTAACAGTTATTTACATTTTATACATTGGTAAAATAATAACTCGGATTGTTCCATTATTGACACCTTATCTTTTCTTTTAAAAAGTTATGTCTGTCCCCGGCAGCGGCGCCAAAAACTTGGTGTGGTGCGTTCGTATGTTATTTATACAGTTGATTTTACGCACGATTTTAAGTTTTAAATTTATAAAAATGGTTTATACCTTAACATTAAAACACACACAACAAAGGACAAGTGTATCCCGTCACATATGCAGTAAAGTATTGGTAAGATCCAGGTATCGTTCAGGAATCAGACAAGAGTTGATATGACAAAACTAAAAAGGTAAGATGTTATAAGTACTGAATCGTTGTTATTATTTTACCAGAGGAAGAAATGATTGAATGGTTGTTTAACTAAATTAACTAAAAATAAAAACATAAATACAACACATATCTTATTTCACAAATAACCTAAGCATGTTATCTATCATGTATGTCACAAAAGCACTGAATCAATTTTCCAATTTTAAGACAACTAGTTACCGGGTCTGGATTTCTAGCATTATGATTCTTTGGAAAGTTAACGCGATGGTCACACGTTAACCACCTCGAATCATTCATTAGCGAACTATTGATATGTATTCATGAGAACCTTTAAAGATAGGTTATTTACCGGGTCTGGATTCCTAACCTCACTTATCAAAGAAAGCAATATCGATGGTCACAATACAGCCACGAGGATAAGCAATTATGTAGATCATATAACAAATAGTTTCACCTTTACAAGTCTTGAACACAAATCTACCATGTTAGCAATTTCAGACTAAAACTACTAAACATGGATCATAAACCGCATGCAAGAACATGTAAATCACACCATACAATTCATTAGAATCTTTACGTGCAAGAAAGTATTCCTAATTAAAATAAGATATATCTTGTGTAAAACCAATACCCTGGTCTGGTTTCATGGTGTAAACAGAGTCTACAAATAAGTGATTAATCAAGAAATAGTTACCATCCCACTAACCACATATTCATTACCCAAGACAATCAAACATAATCAAGAACACAACATCAATAAAACATTCATCAAATAATCATGAAGATTCAAACATAAACAAGTACTTTGATTTCACACAAAACAAATTACAATACAAAGATTATTCAAGAAACAAGTTCACAATTACTATATATACAAACTATACATCAGCCCAATAACATGCACAATGATTAGACTACATGTTCAAGAACAAGGAATCGAACCATAAACATGTACTGAATTGACGGGGTGGATGATTTCAGCTTCAAAACGACCTCGAGACATGAACTAGGCTTGATCAGAGCTGGTTCGGACCTGGAAAATCGCCTGGAAATCAGAGAAAAACCCAACACTTTGCTTGAACACGAATGGGCTATTTATAGGGGAAAAATCATGTATCGCACGGTCATGCGATAGTATCGCACGGTCGTGCTATACGGTTGACGTCATTGCTTACGTGGCCGCACCCTGCTTTTGACTAACTATTTTGTCGGAGTGGTTGAGTGTCGGTCAAAAGTGGCACGACCGTTCCTTAGATCGCACGGTCGGGCATCTCCGAGAATGGGCCGGAACGGTTGGTCGCACGGACGTGTGTCTCCGGATAAGTTGTCGGTCATCGGTGTCGCACGATCGTTCGGATGGTCACACGGACGTGCGATCTCGGTAATTTGATTGGTGCCGTGAATGGATGCTCGTTCGGATGATTGTGCCGCAATCGCATGGTCGTTCGGTCGGATAGCACGGTCGTGCATCTCCGGTCCAATTCTTGGTTTTGGCCCGTTTGATCAGAAATGCTTCGGAAGTGTCCGTTTTTCGTCAGATTTTCATTCTATGCTCCGTTTAAGACCTGAAATTGAATAAATACTTATTTTAGTCCATAACATTGCTATTTCGGTCAAAAACGCTTAAAACGGAAGTGTTTTGGGGTGTAAAAACATGTATAATTTATCGTATATCAACTACGTCTGGCAGAACCACGACAGCCATTACGGAACCCTAGATCAATCGGGCAGCGTATCTAATACGTATCCAGGGGTTATAATACTTACAACGGAGCAGAACTTCGCTATTTAGGGGGATATAATACCCGCGTATTATCTCTACTATTCAGAATTCGTATAAGAAAGAAAAGATTTGAGCGACGGAAATGAAATCCCGAGGCCTCCTTATATAGTTGCTGAATCTGACTCTCACGCGGCCCGCGTAAGAGTAGCCTTAGGGCTACGCGGCCCGCGTCAAACCTAGGTCAACGAGTAGCTTAGCTGATTCGACAACTAGCTTAGCCGGGTGTTGGGCCACGTGGCCGCTCCGGGCTTTGCCACATTCTGGGACACTCGCGGCCCGCGTGAACTTAACCTGGGTCTTACGCGGCCCGTCTTATCTTAAGAAAACTAACGAAATCAGTTATAAACCTTGATACCGCCCACGTGAAGGTTGGGGTGGGTCTACGCGGCCAGCCCCAACTTATATTTTCAGATTTTATTTTATTTTAATACTATCTCATATATTTCGGGTTCGGTTTTCACATACGGGTTGTATTTAAAGACATAATGGGACATTTTAAAATATACTAGGGTGTCGGAAAAATAATCGAGGATGTCGGTTTATTGAGGATTGTTACATTAGACCAGGCCTGTCATTAATGTTAGAAAGAAGAAAATGATCAGTCAAAGATTGGCCACTATTATTGACAAATTGAAAGATTGGCCACGATCTCCTCCTCAATTCCAGCAAACTTTCTCTCCAAGCTTTTTCCTTATTTATCACATTGTAACCATTATAAATAGGTGTATTTCTTTCATTGAAAAATAACAAATTTATCAAAATGTAGTCTTCAATTTCAACATGGTATCAGAGCAAGGTTCCTGATCCTTGGAACAATATGCTCATCAAAGAAATTCCAAATAAAACCCAAAATCCAAATTCCAAACTCAAACCAAAATCAAACAAACCTATTCAGTCGAACCACCACAAATCCAACCCGAATCACAACCAACAAAAACCCCCCTGCCCAAACACCACAAAACCAAGCCGACAACAAAAATAACTCCGGCGAAAAAAGGCCTTCCGCTGCTACCCAAAACTGAAAATCATAAGCAACCACCGGTCAGAATCAAACCGAACACAAACCCAACCGAGCCTTCTTTCGGCACCCTGATTCTTCCGGGAATCATCGAGCCTTCTTCTCTGCTTCTTTCGGTTTGGTAATAGCCGGAGGAGGAGAAGCCCCGCCGGAGAAGAGAGAGGCGCCGCTGCAGAACCTTCGCCATCTCGTCTTCATAATCGCCGACTGCCGTATGTCCACTGGCCAGTAACCTGCGTATACTTGATGCCGTCATCTCTCTCCGCAACCAAAGACAAACCCTATGTCTTCCAGCAACCAAGATAGAAAGAGAAAGTGTGAAAGAAAAATGTTTATGAGGTAAAAAATAAAAAAAAAAGGTAGAATCGGTGGAAAAGAGAGAAAAGTTTTGTGGTGGGGCATGCTACTTTTGACCAAAGATAGGAGGATTAAAAAAAAACAAACGAAGAAAAGTCGGGTTCTTCTGAGCCCGCACGAAGAAAAGTCGGGTTCTTCTGAACCCGCACGAAGAAAAGTCGGGTTCTTCTGAACCCGCAAGAAGAAAAGTCCGGTTCAAGGCGAACCCGCACGAAGAAAAGTCGAGTTCTTTGAACCCGCAAGAAAAAGGACACGCTCCAACTTGAGGGGGAGTGTTCATCAAAAAAAAAATTTGCTTGGCAAGTTGGGCTTTATTGACATACACGCTCAAATCAAAACCAAGGCACCATGTCTGGCGACGGTGGCTCAAACCAAACCAAATGCCAAAACCCAAAAGGCCAAGTTGAATTCTTCAACTTGAGGGGAAACCAAAACCAAAAACCAAAACCAAGATTCTAAAACCAAAAATCCAAAAACCAAAACCCAAAGCCAAACTCAAAACCCAAAATAGGCTGCCATGTCTAGAAGACGGTAGCCTCAATCAAACCAAAAGTTACCATGTCGAGAGGCGGTAACTCAAGTCAAATCAAAGGCTGCCATGTAAAGAAGACGGTAGTTCTAATCAAACCAAAACAATCTGCCATGTCAAGAAGACGGTAGCCAAACCAGAAACCAAACAAATTCAAAACCAATTCAAGTTGAATCGTGGATATCCCACTATTCAACTTGAGGGGGAGTGTTAGAAAGAAGAAAATGATCAGTCAAAGATTGGCCACTATTATTGACAAATTGAAAGATTGGCCACGATCTCCTCCTCAATTCCAGCAAACTTTCTCTCCAAGCTTTTTCCTTATTTATCACATTGTAACAATTATAAATAGGTGTATTTCTTTCATTGAAAAATAACAAATTTATCAAAATGTAGTCTTCAATTTCAACAATTAACACACCAAGATACCACTAGAGTGATCGCACATTGATCCTTAGAACTACGTTATTTTAGTTTACATTAGAACCTCCATAAAACATAAAACCTTTAATCAAATCATATAATTGAGTCTCTTAAAATATCTACCATTTCTCCTATAGCGGTTCGTCCACCCTTCAGACCAGGCCTGTCATTAACACACCAAGATACCACTAGAGTGATTGCACATTGATCCTTAGAACTACATTATTTTAGTTTACATTAGAACCTCCATAAAACATAAAACCTTTAATCAAATCATATAATTGAGTCTCTTAAAATATCTACCTTTTCTCCTATAGCGGTTCGTCCACCCTTCAGACCAGGCCTGTCATTAACACACCAATATACCACTAGAGTGATTGCACATTGATCCTTAGAACTATGTTATTTTAGTTTACATTAGAACCTCCATAAAACATAAAACCTTTAATCAAATTATATAATTGAGTCTCTTAAAATATCTACCCTTTCTCCTATAGCGGTTCGTCCACCCTTCAGACCAGGCCTGTCATTAACACACCAAGATACCACTAGAGTGATTGCACATTGATCCTTAGAACTACGTTATTTTAGTTTACATTAGAACCTCCATAAAACATAAAACCTTTAATCAAATCATATAATTGAGTCTCTTAAAATATCTACCATTTCTCTTATAGCGGTTCGTCCACCCTTCAGACCAGGCCTGTCATTAACACACCAAGATACCACTAGAGTGATTGCACATTGATCCTTAGAACTACGTTATTTTAGTTTACATTAGAACCTCCATAAAACATAAAACCTTTAATCAAATCATATAATTGAGTCTCTTAAAATATCTACCCTTTCTCCTATAGCGGTTCGTCCACCCTTCAGACCAGGCCTGTCATTAACACACCAAGATACCACTAGAGTGATTGCACATTGATCCTTAGAACTATGTTATTTTAGTTTACATTAGAACCTCCATAAAACATAAAACCTTTAATCAAATCATATAATTGAGTCTCTTAAAATATCTACCCTTTCTCCTATAGCGGTTCGTCCACCCTTCAGACCAGGCCTGTCATTAACACACCAAGATACCGCTAGAGTGATTGCACATTGATCCTTAGAACTACGTTATTTTAGTTTACATTAGAACCTCCATAAAACATAAAACCTTTAATCAAATCATATAATTGAGTCTCTTAAAATATCTACCATTTCTCCTATAGCGGTTCGTCCACCCTTCAGACCAGGCCTGTCATTAACACACCAAGATACCACTAGAGTGACTGCACATTGATCCTTAGAACTACGTTATTTTAGTTTACATTAAAACCTCCATAAAACATAAAACCTTTAATCAAATCATATAATTGAGTCTCTTAAAATATCTACCCTTTCTCCTATAGCATATTCATAATTATTATTAAGTCTCTTAAAATATTTACCCTTTCTCCTATAGCATATTCCATATCGTGCATGTTTGACCATTTGGAAACTAAGTGCATGCACAAAGTGGTGAACATGGATTTCCCTAATTCTATAGGTTCGTCTCCTTTAGACGTGTACCGTTGATTGATTAATTTAATATATATACATATATCGATACGTTCTTGGACTTCTACACCAGTAGTTCATTGTATGTAATCAAATATCATTTTAAGTCCCAAGTGACAAATCACATATGCATATACATCTTGATCTCACTCTTTATCTTTTCTGAACACATGTAATAATAATACTTTTTTATAAGAATAATAGTTATTAGTATTATTATTATTATAATTTCAAGTATCGTGTCTTGTATGAAAATTTTCAATCTTATATGTAGGTTCAGGTTTTATGCTTTTGTTTTGTAACACCTTTAAGTATTAAGGCTAGCTTCTATTAATTTTTCTGTTAAATCAATATAAAATGACTAAATTGCCCTTATATAATTTTCTAGTTAGGACTCAAATGTGTTACTTCCAATAAATCACAAGAACTATCTGTGTAATTAACTCAAGAAAATATAAAAACTCATTGTATTTGAAAAAAAAATGTTATAAAATATATATGCTACATAAAATATTTAATAGTTATATTCCTAAAATTAATATATAGACAATTACCAAACATATATTATGAGAGAAAATATTATAGTAGAGGCAATGTTTAGCTTTTTTATTAATTTTTTATATAACTAGTTTCAAAAAGAAATATGATAAATATAAAACTCATATAATTTCAAATATAATATACACACATTTTTTTTTATCATTTATTATAGTCGGACCTACAAATTATCTCAAACATATAATTCAACCAAATCATCAACTCACGATAGGATCTTATAATATATCAATTTTATAGGAGTTGATGTATTGATGACTTGTAAAACCTGATACAAAAGAAATATAATATTAACTAAACAATGAATCGTAATAAAATTTATAGTTCCAAATATAAAAAAAAGATAAAAAAAATGTCTATGTATATTGTATTTTAGATAATATACATGAGTTTTATATTTATCATATTTCTTTTCGAAAATAGTTATATAATAAATTAAACAGAAAAACTAAACATTGTCCTTACAATAGTGTTTCCCTCATAATAAATGTTTGATAATTGTATGTATATTAATTTTAGGAATATAATTATTAAATATTTTTATGTTACAATAAATTTTTTACAAATAAAATGAGTTTTTATATTTTTTATTTAGAGTTAATTACGCGGACAGTCCTTGTGGTTTATTGAAAGCAGCACCTTTGAGTACTAACAGAAAATCATATAAGGGTATTTTAGTCATTTTACACTAATTTAACAAAAAAAATAACTGTAGTTAGCCTTAAAACTCAAAGGTGTTACAAAATCGAAACAATAAAACCTGAATTTGTTAAAAAAAATGTTAGTACTCAATGATGTTACTAGATTATTGTACTAAAGCATTTTAATGGCACTTTCTCAATCTACCACTTGCAAACATTTAGGCTTTTAGTGTCACTTTTGTTTTCGCCTCAATATAAAAAGGGACTTCTGTGCCGGTAAAAATTATTCCTGTTTATGTATCCATAGTGGCACTTTGTTTTTGCCTCAATATAAAAAATACTTTTGAGGCGTAACACCCCAAATTATCAATTTAATAAAATAAAGTAAAGATGAAAATGCAAAATAAATGGGTTAACGCTTAAGAGTCCAATAAGTATGTCATTGGCCAGGGAAAGATGGTAATTTTGTTGAAAAAAAACTAAAGGGGGAAAGATGGATGTAGCCTCCACATTCTTGCAAAAACTCCAAAGGACCAAAACTTTAGGGAGAGAATGATAAGGAGATACAATTAAGAATGTATTCTTTGAAGCCATGTTTTGAGAAATGATTAGAGGGAAACGACTTGGGAACGATTCCGCATTGTTTCTGACCGAGTTTGAGGAAGAAAAACCCATTTAAGTGATGTTTTTGACGGGTTGGGTTTGGTTCATGCAAATCTCACAACTAAAAATCATGTAAGAGTTGTTATGTTTTTTATGTTTGATGCATGAAATAATGTCATTATCGGTCCTTATGCATTTCCAAAGAAAAAAAGTAGGATCTTGATATGAAACAAGTTCAAATTTTAGATCAATCGTTACTTTGTGTGACTAGGGTTTTCACAAGGTGCATTGTGGAACAAATTTTGTATCGCTAAAAGCTATTTTTAGCTAAATATATATTACTTTTAGTGACACATAATATCATAAAACTTTAAGAATAAAAATATGATGTAGAAATCATAATATCATAAGTTCAATATAAGTTTGATCTGAAACATAATCCAAATGTTAGCAAACAAATGTGTAATAAGTGTCAAACATATTCGAAATGTTTACAAGAGAAGTCAAAATGTTCTTTCGGGTAGGAATTTCACTATAAAAAAACTTAGATTTAAGCAGGCTATGAATCATGTTATCTATATTCCTTTGAGGCCTCACATGATGTTGACTCTACCATCATCAGTGGCGAAGCTTGAAAATTTCCACCGGGGGGTCGGAAGTCACCGGACCTAAAAGTATATACCTAAAAAAATAATATTTATAAAACCGGGGGTGGGGGGGGGGGGGGTCGAAAACGTATATACCTAAAAAATTCTATACGAAACATACATACATAACACTACTGAGCGAAAAGTTTGGGGGGTCGGGCGCCCCTTATAACAACCCTCCAAAATATATTTCGACACCCTAATATATATTAAAATATTCCAATATGTCTCAAGATGTAACCCGTATGTGAAAACCGAGCCCAAAATACATTATATAAAAATTAATTAAAAATCAAGTTTTTATGGGCGCTCGCGGGCCGCGTAGCCTTTGGCTACTGCTTACGCGGGCCGCGACAGCAAGGGGTCAGGGCGAAAACCTAGCGTGCCACGTGTCAACATCGTGTCAAAGCTACGTGTCAACACAGCAAGGCTACGGCCTAGTCTACAGAGCCTCGCGGACCGCGTAGCCCTTAGCTACGTTTTACGCGGGCGGCGTAGAACTTAAAATCAGGCCCTATATCAAGGAGGCATCGGCTGAACATTCGAACTCGCTCAATTCTTACTTTCTCTCTCGAATTACTATATAGTAGGCTCTATACTCGGGTATTATACCCCCCTAATTAACGAAGTTCTGCCCCGTTGTAAGTATTATAACTCCGGTTACGTATTAGATACGCTGCCCGATTGATCCAGGGTCCCGTAACGGTTGTCGAGGTTCTGCCCGACGTAGTCGTTGGAATGCCGTCTCGGGGAGGGTATTACTAATGTAAATAATGGGTTATTTTACTAACATATGTGCATTTGTGTAAATTATAGATAATCACCAGGAAACCCTTACAGAAAACCTAAGACAGCAATGTGAGTAATCTCCTTTTTGTAAATTGTTTTTACAAAACCTTAAATGTTTTACAATGCAATTAATCAGTGATTGAGTCTTTGTAGTTCTTCAATTACTGCCGGTATGTTGGGGTTTTGTATACAAAATGTGGAACACGTTACCATTGGACAAAGAGTTAGCCAATGTGTAATATGACCCACCAGTCAGAATTGACAGTACTGAATGAGTAATTGTGTAGAAATAAACAATGTGATAACTCTCAATACTGTTAAAGGATAAAACTCTTCTTGATTAAACTGGGATTCACTCACCAGTATTTCCCACTGACAAATTGTTTTTAAACGCGTTTCAGGTAACAAAATGTGAAAGCCAACTAGAAACCAGCTGGACAGCACTGAAGGCTTGGAAAAGTGGCTATAAAAGTTACCAAAATAAAAGAAGATGTTTTATTCAATAAAAATAGGGATTTTCCCGATGAAAATGTTTGTAATGAAAACTTGGGTTCTATCCCAATATGTTTAATATTATAAAAGTGTGGTATTTACTCTGATAAACATTTCCTAACTACGGTTCTGATGAAATTTCCGCTGCCAAAATGATAAACAAATGATACCACCAAAACTGGTATCGCGGCCGCCCGTTCCCGGGACAGATAGGGGGCGGGGGTTGCGACAGAAGGTGGTATCAGAGCTAAGCCACTGATTCAGCCACAGAAGTATTCTGCTGACACCGGAATATTATTTAAATTGTTAGAAAATTAATTATGAAAATACATGCATAATTGTATTTTATTATTGTATGTTATTTGACTATTTGTTAGTTTACAGTATGAGTGATCCAGGACCCTCAGACGATTATCGTCAGTTGTCCGATTCACCTAGGAGTGAAGGTACTTCTTCACAGCCTGCCCTCTCTGGGTATGCAGCTGACCAGGAAGAAGGGATGTTTGTCTTTAAGGCTCAGTCTGAAGAGCCATTCCCTTAGAAAAAGAGAGGATGGTTCAGTAAGGGAACATTCGAGCGTAGGAAAAGAATGCGAAAGTTGCAACAACAGAGAGTCCTAGCAGCCGCTAAGCGAGAGTCAGATGCCATACATAGGATATGCTTAATAGAAGCCTAGCCAATTTTCATATCCTAGCAACCACAGCTGCCGACCTAAACCTGGAGCAACTAGTAGCCCCACAACCCTTACCTTTGTTTCACACTCAGCCGATGGAGATAGAAAACAACCCAGAAAACCAAGTCCAAATGCATGATTTCAACCCTGAGGAGATACCTAGGATACCAGCCCCTAATCCCTTAGACCTGGATTATGATCCATGGTTCGATGATCATAGGGATTATGTGCCATGCTACCACCTAAACGACGAACCTATGCCGAACTTAGCAGCCTATCCAGGTCTGGACCCTCTAGATCCCTACTACGATAACGATGAATACATTAGGGAGATCTTAGAAAATCCGTACCCTCAGGAGGATCCCATGCCCCAGTACCCAGACCTAGTACCAGCACTTGCACCCCCAATGAGTGCAGAAAATGTGCACGAGCTCCGAACTTTCGGAGAAGAAATTTTAGAGAATAGTGAGAGGATGAGGCAGGTAGGAGAGCAACTCGTCAGGAAGTACGACGAGCGCAATATGGATTACTGGATGAATCCAGATCAGTGAAGGTGACGGTGGAGTTGGTAATAATAATAATATAATAATATATAATATGTTTGTATGAAATATATATATATATATATATATATATATGTGTGTGTGTGTGTGTGTGTGTACTAATAATAATATATGTTGTAGTATAGACCACTTCGTGGTTAGCAATGCATAGTAGTATTGTAATTTTAATTTCCGCTTTAGTGTGTATTAGACGCATACTATATAAGAAAGAGTAAAGTCGCAATGATCGACGCTTTTGAACAATATGTGTGTTGTGTGGTTGTTGCCTAAATTATTAATTATTTTGTGATATTAATAATTGGTAAATGTTTAAAATTCAGATGAACGACGAAGTAAACCAGGAAAACCAGAATAATGATAACCAGAGTAACAATAACCCGGATAATGAGAACCCGAACAACAACAATAATGGAAACCAAGTGGATAACAGTGCCATGCAACATATAGTGGCACAAGGGATAATAGATGCGATGCCATATATTATCAAAACGGTTAAGGAAGCTGAAAATAAAAGTAAACATGATAGTAAACGACCCTCTGAACGTGAAAACAGCGTAAACAATGGACCCGAACTTCAAGTGCCCATTCCCAAAAGAAGAAGAACCGTGTCTTACGGTTGTTCTTATAAAGAATTCTGGTCTTGTAAACCAATTGAATTCTCAGGCAATAAAGGGGCCGTTGCATCACTACGCTGGATAGAAAAGACTGAGGCAGTCTTAAGAATAAGTAAATGTGCTGAAGAGGATAAGATAATGTTTGCTTCCAACCTGTTTAAGAATTCAGCACTAGAATGGTGGAACACTATCCTCCAGTCTAGGGGAAGTGATAGAACTTACAATATGGAATGAGAGGAGTTTAAAAACATGGTCGAAAGGAAATTATGCCCTCCCAATGAAAAGAAACAGATATCCAATAAATTCCTAAACCTTAGGATGACTGGAGTAGATAGTAAGGGTTATACTTCATTATTCTTTGAATATGCACGAATAGTACCAACCCTTGCATCACCTGAACCAGTTTTAATCTCCCGTTACATCTGGGGATTAATTGGGGAGATTAGACATGTAGTCAAGGCAGCTAGACCTCAAACCATAGAAGAAGCTGTAGAACTAGCCAACACCTTGACAGATGAATTAGTCCGTACACGAGAAGAGGATCAAAGGAGGAACCTAACCCAGAAGCTTACCCAAGAATTCCGTTCTAAAAATTCTAACCGTGGGAGAAATGTAGGTTCTACCTCTGCACCCTACTGTAAGTATTGCAAAAGGAAGCATTCAGGAAGATGCTCCATATATTGTAAGTTTTGCAAAATATCAGGACACAAGGAGGAAGATTGCAAGAAGAAGCCTAACAACAGGATATGCTACAACTACGGAGAACAAGGTCATATCAAGCCTAACTGTCCAAAGCTAGCTCCAGCTACAAACACCAAGAATACTAAAAATGCTAGAGCATTTGTTCTGACTGCAGAAGAAGCAAAGATGATCCCAGATGTGATTACCGGTACGTTTTTAGTTAATGATGTTTTTGCTAAAGTATTATTTGACTCTGGTGCGAACCAAAGTTTTATTAATACTTCATTTTGCAAACTTCTTAATCAATCATTAACTAAATTCCCACAAGAATGTCTAGTAGAGACAACAAACGGAGAAACCATTAAGATTTCTGAAATCTTGCAGGGAGCAAGAATAGAAATTTTAAATCAGAAATTTATTGCCAACCTTTACCCCATGAATCTGGCAGGATTTGATGTTGTGTTAGGAATAGATTGGTTAATAGCCAATAAAGCCAGTATTTTATGTGATCAAAAGTCAATTCAAGTAAATTAACCAAGGGTTGAAAAGATCACAATTAAAGGAAATAAGTTCTTTAAATCCACAAAATTCATCTCTGTGATGAAAACAACAAGTTATATAAGAAAAGAGTCATTAGTGTAATTGATTTCTATAATCACTAATACTAAAGGAAAAGAATTAAAGGATATTCCACTAGTATCCTAGTTTTCAGATGTATTTCCAGAAGAGCTACCAGGGCAACCTCCAGATAGAGAAGTTGAATTCAGAATCCATTTCATACCAGGAACCGCACCAATTGCCAAAGCACCTTACCGTTTGGCACCCACAGAAATGCAGGAACTAAAGAAACAGTTAGATGAATTGTTGGAGAAAGGATTCATACAGCCAAGCTCATCACCATGGGAAGCACCGATTTTATTCGTTAAGAAGAAGGACGGATCAATGCGTATGTGCATTGACTACCGTGAATTGAACAAGGTCATGATTAAGAATCGGTATCCATTACCAAGAATCGACGATCTGTTCGACCAGTTGCAAGGAGCATGATTTTTCTCAAAAATCGATCTAAGGTCAGGATATCATCAATTAAAGGTGCAGGAAGAGGACATTCCTAAGACCGCTTTCAGAACAAGGTATGGCCATTATGAATTTACTGTCATGCTATTTGGTTTAACCAATGCCCCAGCTGCATTCATGGATATGATGAACCGAATATGTAAGCCATATTTGGATCAATTCATAATTGTCTTTATAGATGATATTCTTATTTATTCCAAGAGCAAAGAGGAACATGCAGTGCATCTGCACGCACTTCTAAGTTTATTGAGAAAAGAAAAGCTTTATGCTAAGTTTTCGAAGTGTGAGTTTTGGTTAGATCAGATACAATTTCTTGGACATCTAGTTAATCATGAAGGAATTCATGTAGATCCCACCAAAATCAAGGCGATAACCAATGGAAAACCCCTGAGTCACGAACCGAGGTTAGAAGTTTCTTAGGATTGGCCGGTTATTATAGAAGATTTATTCAAGATTTTTCTAGAATAGCCATTCCCTTAACTAAGCTAACCTGTAAATCTGTTAAGTTTGAATGAGGACCAAAACAAGAAGAAGCCTTTAAATTCTTAAGCAAAGATTAACCCATGCACCCATACTAGCGTTACCAGAAGGAACTGAAGATTTTGTAATCTATTGTGACGCTTCTAAGTTAGGTTATAGATGTGTGTTAATGCAACATCAAAAGGTTATAGCTTACGCTTCTAGACAACTTAAGAATCATGAAGAGAATTATTCAACCCATGATCTAGAGTTAGGACCTATAATTTTTTCCCTTAAAATTTGGAGACATTACCTATACGATAGTAAGTTTACCATATTCACCGACCATAAGAGTTTAAGGTATGTTTTTGGGCAAAAGGAGTTGAATATGAGACAAAGACGTTGGATGGAGATACTTAGTGATTATGGTTGTGATATCCAGTATCATGCAGGAAAGGCAAACGTAGTAGCTGATGCTTTAAGCCGAAAGTATCATGAAAAGCCAAGAAGAGTACATTCTCTTAAGTTAAATCTGCAAGTAGATTTAAATGAACAGATTAGAAAAGCACAAGAATCAGTAATCAAGGATAATACTGAAAAATTAAAAGGAATGATTAAGGAATTAGAACAAGGAACAGATGGAATTTGGAGATTCCATAAGAAAAGAATGTGGATACCTAAATTAGGAAACCTTCGCCACCGTATATTAGAAGAAGCCCATAAGTCTAAGTATACGATAGATCCTGGAAGTGATAAGATGTATCAGGACTTAAGGAAGAATTTTTGGTGGATAGGAATGAAAAAGGATATAACAGCATATGTTGCAAAGTGTTTAAACATGTTCACAAGTCAAAGCTGAACATCAGAAACCCTCAGGTTTATTGCAACAACTAGAAATGCCTGTTTGGAAATGGGAATTAATAACAATGGATTTTGTTACTAAATTACCCAAAACAAGAAAAGGTAATGATACAATCTGGGTGATTGTAGACAGGCTAACCAAGTCAGCTCATTTCCTACCTATGAAAGAAACTTTCAGTATGGAACAGTTAGCTAAATTATATGTAAATGAAATAGTTTCATTACATGGAATTCCTCTATCAATTGTTTCTGACAGAGATAGTCGTTTTACCTCTCATTTTTGGACTAGTTTCCAAAAAGCCATGGGAACCAAGTTGAATCTAAGCACCGCTTATCATCCACAAACGGATGGACAAAGCGAAAGGACAATTCAGACAATGGAAGACATGCTTAGAGCTTGTGTAATTGATTTCGGAGGTAATTGGGACGATCACTTACCATTGATAGAATTTTCTTATAATAACAGTTGTCACACAAGTATCAATGCTGCACCATTCGAAGCACTTTATGGACGAAAGTGCCGAACGCCGGTCTGTTGGGCAGAAATTGGAGAAAAGCAACTATCTAGACCTGAGATAGTACAAGAAACAACAGACAAAATCATTCAAGTCAAGGAACGACTGAAAGCAGCACGTGATCGACAAAAGAGTTATGCTGATAACAGACGAAAGCCCTAGGAATTTCAAGTAGGAGATAAAGTGTTATTGAAAGTCTCTCCTTGGAAAGGAGTGGTAAGATTCGTCAAAAGGGGAAAGCTAAGTCCCAGGTATGTTGGACCTTTTGAGATTATTAGAAGAATAGGACATGTAGCCTATCAGCTACAACTGCCAGAGGAAATGGCAGGAACACATGATGTATTTCATGTATCTAATCTCAAGAAGTGTTTAGCAGATGAATCACTAGTAGTATCTCTTAAGGATATAGAGGTAAATGAACAGTTAAAGTTTGTAGAAAAGCCTCTACAGATTGAAGATAGGAAAGTTAAGAACCTCAAGCACAAGAGATTAGTTCTGGTCAAAGTGAAATGGGACTCCAAAAGAGGACCAGAATACACATGGGAGCTTGAATCAGAAATGCAAAGGAAATATCCACACCTATTCCAGTAGATCTCGAGGACGAGCTCTAAAACAAGGTGGGGAGGATATAACAACCCTCCAAAATATTTTTCGACACCCTAATATATATTAAAATATTCCAATATGTCTCAAGATGTACCCCGTATGTGAAAACCGAGCCCAAAATACATTATATAAAAATTAATTAAAAATCAAGTTTTTATGGGCGCTCACGGGCCGCGTAGCCTTTGGCTACTGCTTACGCGGACCGCGACAGCAAGGGGTCAGGGCGAAACCCTAGTGTGCCACGTGTCAACATCGTGTCAAAGCTACGTGTCAACACAACAAGGCTACGACCTAGTCTACAGAGCCTCGCGAGCCGCGTAGCCCTTAGCTACGTTTTACGAGGGCCGCGTAGAACTTAAAATCAGGCCCTATATAAAGGAGGCATCGGCTGAACATTTGAACTCGCTCAATTCTTACTTTCTCTCTCGAATTACTATATAGTAGGCTCTATACTCGCGTATTATACCCCCTAATTAACGAAGTTCTGCCCCGTTGTAAGTATTATAACCCCGGATACGTATTAGATACGTTGCCCGATTGATCCAGGGTTCCGTAACGGCTGTCGAGGTTCTGCCCGACGTAGTCGTTGGAATGCCGTCTCGGGGAGGGTATTACTAATGTAAATAATGGGTTATTTTACTAACATATGTGCATTTGTGTAAATTATAGATAATCACCAGGAAACCCTTACAGAAAACCTAAGACAGCAATGTGAGTAATCTCCTTTTTGTAAATTGTTTTTACAAAACCTTAAATGTTTTACAATGCAATTAAGCAGTGATTGAGTCTTTGTAGTTCTTCAATTACTGCCGGTATGTTGGGGTTTTGTATACAAAATGTGGAACACGTTACCATTGGACAAAGAGTTAGCCAATGTGTAATATGACCCACCAGTCAGAATTGACAGTACTGAATGAGTAATTGTGTAGAAATAAACAATGTGATAGCTCTCAATACTATTAAAGGATAAAACTCTTCTTGATTAAACTGGGATTCACTCACCAGTATTTCCCACTGACAAATTGTTTTTAAACGCGTTCCAGGTAACAAAATGTGAAAGCCAACTAGAAGCAAGCTGGACAGCACTGAAGGCTTGGAAAAGTGGCTATAAAAACTACCTAAATAAAAGATGATGTTTATTCAATAAAAATAGGGATTTTCCCTATGAAAATGTTTGTAATGAAAACTTGGGTTCTATCCCAATATGTTTAATATTATAAAAGTGTGGTATTTACTCTGATAAACATTTCCTAAATACGGTTCTGATGAAATTTCCGCTGCCAAAATGATAAACAAATGATACCACCAAAACTGGTCTCGCGGCCGCCCGTTCCCGGGACAGATAGGGGGCGGGGTTGCGACACCCCCTCCGGCCTCTTCATAGCTGCGCCACTGACCATCATCATCCATGTAATAATCAACTCTTAGTAACGCAAAATATATGCAACTAGAAAAAGAAAAGGTGCATGTTGGGGAATCTCTTGTAAAACGCTCGGGTAATTAGAGTGTCATTCGATGGTTCACTCAAATTTCTCAATCGGATAAAACTTAGACTCAATTTGCAAGAACGAGTATAAATATTGTGTGTGATTTCGTGAACCAGAGAGTTGATCAAATGAAAGTATTTCAAATTTAGGGAGTTAGAGGCCCTATCTACATGATGGCAGTTTTCTTTTTATTAGTTCAAATTGCTTCTATTTGGAGCCAAATGTGCATTCGGTACTCCCCTAATTTGTTTGATGTATTTTATGAAACACTATGATCAATAAATCGATGCAATTATACTAAATATCTAACGATACATGCCTTAAGCTATAATTTTATAAAGTAGCATAGAAACCATATATATATATATATATATATATATTACAATACATGCCTTAAGCTATAATTTTATAAAGTAGCATAGAAACCATATATATAGTATCTTGGCTAACATATGAACAATATTTTGAGCATTTCTTTTAAGTTATACACATTATTATATATATTAAACATAAATGTTGGTGACACTTACATTTTATCCCTCATGTTTTTTTTCCTTTAGCCCAGGTTTCAGTTATTGTTTGCTTCAGTGCCTTGCATTGTTTATAAACTTTTTTTTTTCTATATGTTCCCCAAAACAAAGATCAAAAAGAAAGTGTGCAACAACCTTTTTTTCATCTTTGACAACCCCTCTATATATAATTAGCATTTTTAGCTATTTCTTTTTTACATGTTATACATACTAACCTTTTCAATTTTTAATGTTTCAACTTTACCATTGTACCATATATAATATTCGTTTTTAACCTATTAAGTTTTTACTAATTTAATTTTCCTTTAATAACTTTCTTTCGCTAATTTGTTTTTTAAGAAAGCTAATTTGTCGTTGTCTTTAAAAACTTTGTAAAATATCATTTTAACCCTCTCGAATTTCTAAAGTTTCGAGTTTACTCCCATCGTTTCTTTACTTTAAAATAACTAATTTTTACGTGCATATTTTTATGTACGTGTCGATATAAATTCGAGTTGGTCGATGTTTCGACTGTTGGTTCAGGCCCCACTTCACACACTAAATCACACACTTAACTAACTTATGTATGTGAAATATATAGAAGGAAGAAACACAATATTTGCAAATAAAAAGCTCTGTGTAATCGATGAAAAGGGTACATTAATAAATCACAATGCTAATGCTATTTATGTTAAATACAAAACACACGTGCAGAAAGAACATTCTAATATATTCTATACTAGATTGTTACCCGACGCCGCGCGTTGCGGCGTCGACGCCTTAGTTTTTTTTATAGTTGAAAACATGTTATATGATGCGTTAAACATACGAAAACGTGTGTTTCGACGTATCCGATTTAAAGCATTATGTTTACAACAGAAACGGAATCGAACCCGAGTTGGTTCGTTTAGTGAGGATTCCACCAAACCACTACACCAGCCTTACCTTTGCATCAAAACTTAATAGTGTCAAAATATGTACAGTAACTCAAATTTTCTAAAGTCAATGGGTTGTTTTTGTCAATTTAGAAAGATTAGGGTGGTTTTTTTTTTGAGAAAATTACCAAAACAGCCAAGAAAATCGTTGACTTACAAAAATGGCCATTTCATGCGTCCTTGGAGCAGGGCATCACATCTTACGAGGGATGTTATGCGTCTGCAGGTCTTAAAGATGCGTCAGCCAATAATCAAGCGACACGTGTCTCAATGATTGGGTTTGAAAAGTAAAGACGCTTCCAAGGCATCTAAGAGACGCATCCACTTTAGTTTGCTTCTGGCTTAGTGTGATGCGTCTGGCTGGGTCCAATTTTCTATGCGTCGTTGAGAGACGCTTCCAAGGCGTCTACGAGACGTATCACGTGTCAGCTTTTGGATGCCTCTTCAGACTCTTCTAATGCGTCCCAAGATGCTTCCCTTGTCAGCTTTTGGATGCCTCTGCACAGCTGCTTCGTATGCGTCTACAGACGCCTCCCTTGTCAGCTTTTGGATACCTCTGGACATCTGCTTCGTATGCATCTACAGACGCTTCCCTTGTCAGCTTTCTGATGCGTCCTAACACGTTTTCTTATGCGTCTATAGACACCTCTACTTATGTGGCATAAGACGCAACACGTGTCTAACGGACCTGTTCAGAGACATGTAATGCGTCGGTAATCAGAAAAGTACACATTTGACTCTTTAGTACTGACAGACGCATTGTGAGGAGTCTTGAGACGCTTCAGACAAAAAAATTAGTTTTCGTTTTTATTTATTTTATGTATTACACGTTTCTCTTTTTAGATTCTAGGTACCAGTAC